>JABMBR010005251.1:0-70340 GCA_018881525.1 Meteorus sp. PSUC_FEM 10030008
TTTTTTATGTATATTATTCTAGCACTTAACGCTCAAATAAATAGATAGACGATAAAAATTCCAGTGGTCCATATAATGCCATGACTGGACGAAGTCAATTATTAAGAGAATAAAAATTTCTTTTTTCTTCCATTCTCTCTCATACATAAATAATAATTGAACAATATACCTAATTATATGAATTTCTCGTTGCATTCCTGATACCAAAATTCGTAGAAACCTCATCTTTATTAGTTTTATCATTAAAAGTTCATGATTAATATGTTCATTTTTTCCGTGATCACGTTTTCATTTTTTATTTACGTCTAAAAAAATATATTACAAATACTGCTCATTGAAAAATCCTTCAGTACATTTGCCAGTAGCAAGGCTTAAAATTTGACCTCACGGACGCACCAATAAGCACCACTGGCAGGACTCGCTCGCATACGCACTCACACATGTATATATGTATATTCATTGTTAATATATGTTAAATATATATTCAAATTGAAAATAATATCTCCGGCGTAAAACTGGAGAATCAATATAATGATCACGACTCAATTTTTCAGACCTAGATAGATTTTCTTTGTTACCACCCACATTTATCACAGTCCACGCATGACTCATTTTTGTATTTATTTTTTGCTACCCACTGTCATCACCAAAAACGTCCTAAACGCCAACGCCCATTGAGCAAACATTCTGGTCTCATATACTTTTTTTTTTGACCTCATCCATCCACAATTTGAATGACCCCTTAAAGTGACTAGAACACTATATAGCACTGTTCAAAAAATAAAGTAAACTGGAAATAAAGAAGAATGTACTATCGGTGATAAATTCAATAACGTTCAGTCCAATTTTCGTGGCTCACACAAATCCTCCAATCCACCGGCTTTTCTATTAAAATAAAAACGAAAATAAAAAATCGCGGAGAAATTAACAAACTCAACTTTTCTTTGCGATGCTGTTCCTTTTTTTCTTACGCTTTTACTATTCCTTATTCTTGTATGTATCGAGTTAATATTACTTACAATGTTGGTGTTAAATAGGTAGTATTTGTATGATCTAATCTGTGTTTGTCTTCATTCTTCCAGCTGGAAACTGGAATATGCGGCGGTGGAAGGAAACTCCTCAATGATTGCACGAGTTGTATTGTATCGACCAGTGCTACGAAAAAAAGAAACAAATCATGGATACCACATAGCATTAATTGTCATGAAGATGTAACAGAAGAAAAATGAAAGTCGACGACGATGGAAAGTAAAAGCAAATATTTACGGGTAAGGGAATTATTGCGGAAAAAATCGACGTCCAGAATAATCTCTAGAGCATAAGAGCGAAAGAGAATGCTCGAAACAAATTCAATTTTCCATCAGATAGTCATATAATATCCGTATATATCAACACATATATTGACATATTTATCAGTAACTATATGCGTATGCAATTAGATTCCACACTACCAAATGTAGCATTTTTCATATTATATTTTTTTAATGAGTGTAACTTTTCCGTCACAACAGACTGATTTTAACAACCAGGAGAACGAAAAGAAGAATAACTATACATAATTATGTCGTCACAATCAATTCTCATGTGTTCAATAATGGAATAATATTTTTTTCGATATTTTATGCAATGTTATGTCTCTCCGAACTTTATAATTATATAAGCGATTGAAAATTCTATGAGATATGAACTCCACGTAATGGACTCAAATGGAAAGTAATAAATAGATAGACAATATTCATCTGACTGTTGTATAATTACTCTTTTGTAAAGCTTCAGATTGTTTCCCATATGGTTTGCACATTGCCGGCCGTACACAAGACTTCATCCTCGACATATTTTTCATAACTTCTGCAAATGCTCGCACAATTTTCCCACCACCACCTGTTCATAACGAAAACCAACAATACCTTAGGATTAAAATATATTTTTTTTATTTGGGATGTATACAAGGGTGTCCAATTGGATATTGTTTTCAAAATTTCGAAATTGCAATGGCACACATGCATTTACTCTATGTAAACATTCGTTCAATAAACGTAAGAAATGGAACGTTTCTTCGATAATTTTATCACTTTTATTCGACTTACCTTCAGGATTGGAAGTTGTTGAACGTGAAGTTGTTTTGTTATCACCTTCTATAGACCAAGCCCCATTGTGTAGTGCTAATAAATCTTTATTCGCATTAGATAGTCCCTGAAGATTGCCTAATCCCAAACTGCTCAATCCTTCCAAACTGTCAATATTGGAACGCAAAAAATCTGATATTTTATGATCTGAAATTTGACTGGTTGATATCAATGACTCGTAATGGTGTTTCCCAACAGCTTTACGTTCCTGTGATGATGGTCGATGTGGTATATTTAAAGATGGACGGCTAGGTGGACGTTGTATATTCATTTGATTTCCGCGCAATTCCGATAAATCACTCGAAGTTGGTACCATATGCGTATTTGATGATGAACTAGTTAGTGCCGTTTGGAAATCATTATTGTGCTGTTGAAATGTTGAGCGTAATATTGATGCTGACGCTTCATTATCTTGAATATAAGTTGGTGGAGCAGATGCCGCCATGTGTCCCATCTTTTGTGTCAATTCCAATTGATTTTTGTAATATCGACATGCTGGATTTGGGCAGTTTTGCACAACTTCAACTATAAATTCCTTTTCCATACCAAAACATTCTCTACCGATCGTGTAAGCTTCCATCACAGCTCTAACTGTACTCTCTAATCCCAAATGCAAACCAGTGTGATTATTCATGTGCTTCAACATCACTGCATTGGCGAAATGTTCATATGGGAGGATGATTTTTCCATTCTCACGGAGAATCAACCGGCCGTGAGCATCCAAAGCTACTCTAGATGCCATCATTCTACACAATAACAAATGAACGATGGTATATAGAAAACCTAAGATTACAAAGGGGTAGGATTTTATATTCATCGGGAGTGTCATGCATTTGTGAAGTTTCTCTACGAATATTTACTGTAAGTATGATGCACTTGGTAGCATCGATGCTTCTTTGAGTTCAGTGAAGCATTGCAACAATTCAATGCTCGGATTCCATCCTTTATTTTGTAAATACAACTGCAGCAACATATACATTTTTTCAGTGACATAACCAGCACCACTGACAGCACTCGGATAACTCGAACCGCTTCCTGGTGGACCCATTTCTGTTTGCATTCCCTTTGCAACAATGTTTTTCATTGTTTCAGCCAGGTCCATTCTAAATAATGGAAGAGATTCAAATTACAGTCCTAGACATTTAACCAACTTCCACTCGCGGATGCAATCGTTATTCGTTACTTATGGCACAGGATTATTCTACATAATTACCATATTTATTGATATAATCAATTCAGTAGAATACGTTAGTCTCATCAACTGCATGTTTCTATTTAAATATATCATTTACAGGTACAATGGATCAAACAAATCGAATTGATGGTATGCATTTTGTTACACATTGTCCATAGAAAAAGATAAATTTATCAATTACAATCACTATTTTCACATTATGCCAATGTTATTCTGTGTCGCGAATTCAATTTCCGCCATTGTTGTTTTTTCAAGGGGGAATTCGCGGTGATATAGAGCCATGGAATCTGGTGCGAAAGCGGGGAGAAGAAAAAGAGGCGAAAAATTAAATGAAAAGAAAAAAAGGATATCTTATATGAGAGCCACCGCCCCCCCTTCGGGAAATATTTTGCGTGGATTGGTTGACAATGTGCCAATGTTGAACTTACCCTAAATTTTCTCCAATAATGTTGATCAATAAATAGGTTTTTTCCGGGGCTTTAATGCCCACAATTGCTCACACGTTCATCATATCGCAATTTAATTGTGAGGTTTGCATTTGCAAATACAATATATATGAATTCGCGATAATTATTTCCGCTTCAGTTGTTTCGCGATGTGACCGATAGGGGCGCAACGATGCTGCGCCTCTTTTTGACATTTTTCATGGTCGAACACACAATTTACATTTAGTATTCAATCATAAATACTCTGAAGAGCTGAAAATATTGCGGTAGCATATAGATTTCACTTATACAGTGAGTTAAGACTGAATTGAGATGATTAGAAGCAGAAAATTTTCCCTTATTGTGTGTTGCCGGTTAAATCGAGGCTGCTCACTCGTTCTGCACAATAAGCAATTTTGAAAAGCCGCGCGCCAATTCTCATTATGGTATATTTTCATGAAATTACCTAAGGGATAATTCTGATTTCTCGACAGCTGGTACTGACTATAGCGCTTATCATAACCTATAAGAATTTAATTGTAAAAAGTACACAACCCTCGGCGATCCACATGTTGGTTATTGAAAAACCTTAATAATTGGTTGCACATTTGATCAAAATGTTAACGACGAAGACATTCTATCGAAAAACTAAAAGTGGAAATGTTACCAAAGTTAGTCCATATATTATATGTCATTAATAACTTCATATGTACGGTAATATTCCAAATGGAACAATTTTGTGTTATTGTATTTGTTTTATTAATTATTTACAGGTTGTTCGAGATCACTATCTTCGTGATGATATTTGGTGCGGTTCAGCAGCATGTAATACATGTAAACTAAACAGCAGAGATATCGTCTTAGATGCTGAAAATCCTGGCTTGAAGAGTTCTTTGATCTCTGATCCACATTATTTACTGTTAGACACCAACATTGTTCTAGACCAAGTATGTCATAAATGAATAGGTCGAACACCAATATGAGAATATTCAACACATAACTTGAATCTACCTAATGTTACTCTAAATGAATTGATCACGTGTTACAGATTGATATTTTGGAAGAAGACTTATTGTGCAATGTTATAATTCTTCAAACAGTACTTGAGGAAGTAAAACATCGTAATTCGAATGTCTATAAAAAATTGAAGGATATAATCGCTGGCCAGACTCGGAAATTTTACATTTTTGTTAATGAGCATCATCGTGATAGCTTTGTTGAGAGGATACCGGGTGAAAACACTAACGATCGCAATGATAGAGCTATTCGTGTTGCAACTAAATGGTATAACAGCCATTTAGCAGCCACAGGAAACACAAATATTAATGTTCTTTTAATCTCAGATGACAATGAAAATCGGCGGAGAGCTAAGAATGAAGGAATTGATGCTTTTTCGAGTAAGTTATATTATGAATTCATTTTCAGGTGAATTTTAAAGTCAATTAAATTTTCTTTTTTCAACCAGTGGAAGAATATGTTACGTCTTTGGAGAATTATGGATTCCTTGCGGACAAATTGTGTAAAAAAAATTATGTAATGGAGGGTGGTAGAGGTGAGCCACTGTTTCCGAGTCATCTTACGCCGACACAACTGCACGATGGTATAAAAAATGGAACATTACACCAGGGAACATTTTTGGCGTCACGTGAAAATTTCCTCGAAGGAAGCGTTAATGTCGAAGGAATAGACAAATTTGTAAGTATACTGTTTCTGATGATATTTCGATAGCAATTCATGATTTTCGAACATAATTAAGACGGTCTGGGATTCTAGATATTGGTACAAGGCAGAGTGGGTTTGAATCGTGCAGTCGATGGTGATATTGTCGCACTCGAATTATTACCCGAAGAAGAATGGTCAGTACCAAGTGATATTGTTCTCGAAGATGAGGACGGGGAAGATCCAGGTGACGTATTAGACGAAGAGCAAGAAATAATTGAACAAAAGCCATTGAAAAAGATTGAACGTACGCCAACTGGTAAAATAGTTGGCATCATAAGACGGAAATGGCGTCAATATTGCGGTATATTACAACCCAACGCAATTAAAGAGGTAAACATTTTTACGTATCATATAAATAGTCTCACTGAGAAATTAGATACAGTATACGATTTCGTATGCGAGTTTTCATACGAAATGGACTTTATATCGAAAATTAAAGCAACTCTCTTCCAGCGTGTTAAGCATCTATTTGTGCCTGCTGAACGTAAAATTCCAAAAATACGAATTGAAACACGTCAAGCCGAGGATCTATGTAAACAACGGATAATAGTCGCAATTGATTCGTGGCCGAGAAACTCGCGCTATCCACTTGGTCATTTTGTACGTGCCCTTGGTGAAGTTGGCGATAAAGCAACTGAGAATGAAGTTCTTCTGTTGGAACACGATGTACCACATAGCCGGTTCTCCGACGCTGTTCACAGCTTTCTACCTAAACTTCCATGGATCATAACAGAATCGGTGAGTAGATTGTTCGTATATCTATTTTAAAAATCGATAGAAGAGAACTAGAATGAATTTCACCTGTGTCCTTGACCTATCTGGGCACATCATTGCTTATTACTGACTCGTGGAAACAGAGGCATTATCGAATCCAATTGTAAAGGTAGTGGTGGGGGCGGAGGTGGTGTTGGTAATGGTACTTGAACAGTGGAACAATCTGTTGATTCAATTGAAGGGAATGGTAATGGAATAGCTTTGCCGGAAACTTTTTTTTTTGCTCCACTGATCGTGGATGTTGCGAACATTGTGAGGCTCCTCAACTTTCTCGATGCTAGCGTATTCAAATTTTCTAACGCCAACTGTTTACTCTTATGAATGAAATAAACCAGGAAATCATCAGCATACAATGTTTGAGTATATCAAATTGATTATTCCGTTGACGAATATATTTACTTTGATATCAGATAAAAATCGCTCCAAAACGTCGCTTTTTCTAGTTGATTTAATGGTTTGCCAACGATTATACATCGCATTATCGAAAAGAGAAATTATTGTTTCCATTTCACGTACTTCTGAAAAATATCAATTTGAACTCTGAACCACATCGTTTGAAGAAAGTTCTTGGGAGAAATGGGTTGTACCATTTTCTTTCAATTTTTTCAATGTTTTATTCAGTGACATTCTCTCCTGGTCGATGTATTTCTGCTGTGTCTTCTGCTTTTGTATATTACTATGGGCATTTTTAATCTCACACAGCATAGATTCAAGTTCTCTCACGCTGCTGTTCAATCGTTCTTCCAAGATACTAAAAAATGGAATTCGATTCACGACACGATGTTTTTGACAATTGCACAAAATTCTAATTTTTATAAAACCAACTCACAATGGATGTTTATAGATGAGACGATCAAAGTCTGCGGACAATTTTATTTCGTCGATAAAATTTTCTAACTGATCACATAACGCCGGAATATTCTCGAATGAAATCATTAATAAATGAGAATTTTCAGATTGCGTGGTGGTTTCATGGGTACCACTTGCACTATTTCGTTCATCGATAAACGAATTGGACTATTTTTAGGAATACTGAACATTGAGTGCAATACGAATTTTAATATCCAATTTTCCATAACCCCCATACTTACAGGTGTCCCCTGCTTAACCATTTTCAATTTTGACATCAGTTGACTGACAACTTTATCGGATGAACGTTTGAATTTAACGAAACACTTTTGCATATCTTCAGTGTCCGGAAGGATTGTTAAATTTTTTTAATAATACAAAAATTAAGGAACAATCATTTTTCAAAAGATGAAAATGATTCCATCCTATCCTGCATGCGAGTGGAGGTTCCAAAAATTACAAAATGAATGAATGAACAAAAGAATTGTCATGTTCAATGTCATATGTCATATGTCATTTGAATGAATCAGTTTCGTTCATTTTTTTTTCCTATATTTCAGGACCTTGCAGAAAGACAAGATTTGCGACACATAGACGTTTGCTCCGTTGATCCACCAGGATGTACGGATATCGATGACGCACTACATTGTAGAGAGTTAGAAAATGGTAATTTAGAGGTGGGCGTTCATATCGCAGATGTTTCGCATTTCATCCGCCCAGGCACAGCATTAGACAAGGAGGCAGCATTGAGGGCAACCACTGTATACCTTGTTGATAAGAGAATTGATATGGTCCCAGGCAAGTGATAGCTCTGACATCTATACGATTTTTGTTCGAAAGTGGTAAAGTGAGAATCACCTACGTACAACCTTGTTTTTATGCAAAAATTTCGATTTTTTCAATGCAGAATTACTCAGCTCCAACCTTTGCTCTTTGCGTGGCGGTGAAGAACGATTTGCATTTACGTGTTTGTGGGAAATGGATCACGATGCAAACATAATAGATAGGAAGTTTTGTAAATCCGTAATTAAATCGCGACGTGCAATGACATATGAAGAAGCGCAACTATTAATTGATGACGAATCTCAGCACGAAATGATTGCGATATCACTTCGACGACTCAACAACTTGGCAAAGAAAATGAAAAAACGTCGTTTAGAGAAAGGGTATACAGCAAAAGCCCGACTACAAACATTGAAACACCACTAAGAATGAGCACCTCTACTTAAAATTTTTTTTGCAGTGCACTCGTGTTGGCATCACCGGAAATTCGTTTCAACGTTGACAGTGAAACCCATGACCCTATTGAGGTTGAAGCAAAAAAGATGCGCGATACCAATTCAATGGTAGAGGAGTTCATGTTATTAGCGAATATTACTGTAGCTGAAAGAATCGTCGAAGAATTTCCAGAATGCGCTATGTTACGGCGACATCCTGAACCACCACAGAGTAACTTCGATCCTTTAATCAAAGCTGGGAAACATCAAGTTAGTAATTCTTGTGGAAACGTCCCATTTCAATAACGCAGATCATTTCATTTGTGATAATTAACGATAGCTTCAGTATTGACGTTACTAAACCATCATCACGATAAACTGTTCTTAATATTTGCATAGGGTTTCGAAATAAATACATCCTCGGGGAAAGAACTAGCCCGATCACTGGAAAATGCGTGCAGAGAAGAAAATCCATATTTCAATACAATGTTGAAAATTCTGGCCACCCGTTGCATGATGCAAGCGGTTTATTTCGTCAGCGGAATGGTTCAACAGTCTGAGTTCTTCCATTATGGTTTAGCGTGTCCAATTTACACACATTTCACATCGCCAATCAGACGATACGCTGATATAATTGTCCATCGGCTCCTTAGCGTGTGCATTGGAGCTGATGCGACGTATCCCGACTTATTGGACAAAAAGAAGAGTCATGCACTTTGCCATAATCTGAATTATCGGAACCGAATGGCACAATATGCTGGACGTGCATCAGTTGCTCTCAACACTCATGTATGAATTTCATTCACAGTAATTAAAAATAACTGACTAAGAATGTTTAGAGAATTAATTTTCCTTGGTAGAGATGATTGACGAATCAAATTATGATTTTTTCAGCTATTTTTCCGCGAGAAAGTCGAACATGAGACAGGTTACATTCTATTCGTAAAGAAAAATGCTCTACAGATTTTGATTCCCAAATATGGATTGGAAGGAACAGTTTATTTGAATAAAAAACATGAAGTTTCGCCTGTCAAGTTCATTTATAACGAAGAGGATCAAACTCAAAGTTGTGGAGACATTGTGTTTCATTCATTCGATCCTGTTGTTGTGCAGCTGAGTCTCGATAGATCGAATATTCAACATGAGAAATTGGTATTCAAGTTAGTGAAACCAGAGGTAAATAGATTTACTATTATTTGGAATTTTTTATTTTCTCCTACGCTAACAGATATTCGAAAATGACAACGAATTCTATATTTATCGATTATAATCTTATCATAGATCCCTGGGTTCAGTGTTTCCGAGGAAAAAATGGAAGTGGAGACACAAACGTTAACGCCAACAGTGAACAGCGGAAAGAAGAAGAGGCGAAAACATTGATTGTTGTATTAATTTTTTTATACATAATATACTTCCATCATTGAGGATTGGGTGCCATTTTTGCGTAACCGAGATTTTGCAAAACTGTCTTGATATCAACATAAACGCCCGCATCTTCTATGGTACTTGGTATCTAAGAACAGACATTAACGATAAATATTCGATTCAATGCATGATCTTCAAAAGCAAAGACAATTACCTTCACAACTCTGGAACGAGCCAAATCAGCTATGGACTTCCTAATCAATTTTCCCGAACGTGTTCGTGGCAAACCTTTTACAGCCGCCACTAATTTGAACGATGCAATTGGACCAATGGATTTTCGTACTCTTGCAGTCAGTTCTTTATTTATTTTCTGCTCATTGCCATTTATGACTGAAAAAAAGCAATTGATAACTATCCCCTTTCTTCCTATATTATATTTCATCGTACTTCTGTGCTATTGACTTACCGTCTTTCATGACGTACAGACACAAAGGTATTTCACCTTTACTCGGTTCTGGGACACCAACAACTGCTGTGTCTACAACATCAGGATGACCTAATACTACATCCTCTAAAGCGGAAGTAGACAGCCTATGACCTGCCACATTGATGACATCGTCGTCCCTAGCGGTCACGTAAACATATCCATATTCATCAAGGAATCCGGCGTCCATTGTGTCGTAATAACCCTGAGGAAGAATAGCTCGTATTGAATACTAAAGTTTGTTTGTGCTCCAAAAAGATGCATCCAAAAAAATCTACAATTTCCGAAATTTTTTGAGCGCGATTCATTTCTTCATAAATGAGTAGACTATTGAAATCCAATAAACACAACAATCCCAATGAGACTCACTGGGTACTTTGAAAAATATATTTCTTTAAATCTTTCGGGCGCTTTGTACAAAGTTGACATTGTTCCGGGCGGGAGAGGTAATTTCACGGCAATTCGTCCAAGTTCATGCGCGGACGCTTGAGAGCCATCTGGTCGTAAAACTGCCACTGTAACCATTAAATACAACTTATGATATCATTCATCCTTATTCACGTAACATTTGCACCAAAGAATCGTGATTGTTCACACCATCGTAACCTGGAAACGGCAATCCTGTGGTGTACTTAGGTGGGTTCGTACTGTGACCAAGACCAAGACACGTCGCTGTAATGGCATGTCCCGTTTCCGTTTGCCACCAATGATTCAATACCGGAACTTTGAATACACTTTCCGCCCATGATTTTGCTTCATAATCACAATGCTCACCTGCCACGAATATTGTTTTCAATCTGTAGAAAAAATAATTGGATGACAGAGTTGAAGAATGCTTGGCGATAGAAAATTTAATTATAATTTTGTCTATTTACGATTTCGTCGAATATTTCCTGCCCAAAATAGTTTCAGGATCTGCCCGGCGTAGCACTCGTAGAACCGATGGTACAGTGAATAGAGCATTCACACTGTGTTGTTGAATAATCCTGCGAAATGGAATTCAATAGATATTATCGCACGGGTCAAGAATTATCGCTTGCGTAGAAAAAAAATTCCCATCATCATTTATTCTCATCTTTATATATAAAACCTGAAATATGATCCTGCGTCGGGTGTGCGATCTGGCTTCCCCTCGTACATTACACTCGTAATACCGTATAAAAGTGGTGCATAGCAAATATAAGAATGACCAACCACCCATCCCAGATCAGACGCAACCCACCATACAGAATTTTTATCCATCCCATAAATAATTTTCATTGTCCAGCATAAAGTTGCTATATGACCACCAACAGGTCTCTGAACACCTTTCGGTTTGTCTGCATAACGAGATCAGTAGACTAATTAGTGACATTGCACACAAATATTCTCATTAAAATATTTCATAAATATATTTAGGAATAGATAAAAAGGGAAGCCAAATGATATTACCAGTGGTTCCTGATGTGTACAGAATATAAAGTGGATCATTAGCGTCCACTGGCACACATGGATGTGGCTCGGAATTCGTCACCATCTCATCAAAATCTAATTGACCACTCTTAAGAGGTGATTCCCAAACATTCTTTCGTTGAAACACAATGCATCTCGGTTTATCTACAGATATTATTTCCAATGCTTCCTCCACCATTGTGGTATACCTGTCAAGATGTGAGGGTGGAAATTGATATTCAATACATGGTAAGAGAATTAGATAAGATAGATTAGCCTTATCACGTATTGAAAGTCTTATACTTTATAACTCTGTTCGGTTCCAATCCACAGCTGGCTGCAATGATAACTTTGGGCTCTGCATGATTGATCCTTGTCGCCAACTCATTCGGAGCGAAACCTGCACAAGCACATGGACTTCACCTTCATTTCTCATTATACCGAGTGCGAAAATGAATATTTTTCATGTACATAAAACAAGTTGAATGTCCTGACTAAGAATAATCAAAAAATAAAATTCTCCATTGTTTCTACAGATTCATTTACCTCCAAAGACAACTGAATGAACGGCACCAAGTCTTGCACTTGCCAATATTGCAATTACTGTTTCCGGTATTAGTGGCATGTAAATGAGTACACGATCACCTTTACCTACTCCCATGTTTGCCAATGCACCTGCCAATCTCGACGTTTTGTCCAACAATTCATCATAAGTGACTTTACGTATTGTTGATGTCATTGGACTGTCATGTATCAACGCAACTTTTTTTCCATTACCAGCATTCACATGACGATCAACTGCATTGTGACAAGCATTTATTTCACCGCCCACGTACCTATGAACAGATGTGGAGAAATTGATTCAAAATTGTGTGTCCATGTTAAGATCTCACTCCATTAATCATTTCATTAAAACATGGCAAAATTAATGACATATTTCAATTTAGTAAATTCGATTGATCATTCAAAGCAGCTAATTAGACTCAGACTATTAACGGTGCAGTTCCTTCTAACTGGAAATACTCAACGAAATAATGAATGATGAGAATAAAAGGAGAGAAAGATGAATGAAATGAATTCATAATGATGCATGTTGTAAGCGTTATTGACATTACCATTTGGTGAAGGGCTCATTGCTATTATCCTTGACCTTGTCCCAACGTTTGCTCCATTCAACAGTCTCAGCTACTTCTGCCCAGAATTCCTCTGGCGTATGCAACGACCTCCTGAATGCCTCTTCATACAAGGGACTATGATATGGATTTCTATTCCAAATATAATCTGAAAAAAAATATGTAAATACTTCTGTTGCTTATTGTTTCATTGATAGCAAGAATAACTTCACCGTTGGAACGAAAAATAAACGAAAGAATATGTAAAGTGTTCTGTGTTTTTCACTTATTATTATACCTCACGAAATTTGTTTTACCAAATTTTCAATGTAGTTTTCTCTTTTCCCCTTCTCTTTGAATTCACTCGAGGATACTAACTTTTCCCGTTTGCTTTTTTATTTTATTTCCTCTAAATTTTCGTCGCACAACTCTAACTATTTTCTTCAACAGTTTCAAATTTGAATAATTCATTGCAATGACACTACAACTCCGCAGTAATTTCTTCGTGTCGTCCACAGCTTCTCATTCATAATGTCTCATGCTTATACATGTGTACGCGTACATGAACAGAGTGTGATAACGTACAAGAATGTAGGACGTGCAGCGTTATGTGTTGAAACTCTCAAGATTATACATTTTTTTCCCTACAACTTTTCCCAGCAATCTCTGCAATTTTTCACCCCTGTATTATCCTCTCGTTTCACCTCATTTTCATATTAACACAGAATTACATTAAAGTTCCAACTATCTTTCTTATCTAGAGCAGATGCGTTTGGCCACTGATATTCACTCAACAGATGTGTTAACTCAGATATTCTCCCCTGATGTCAACTTCCCCGGGAAGAATTATATAATTAATACAATTGAACTCACCATTTTCTTCTTCTCTCTTGACACGTCTTGTTCTTAATATTCTCGATTCGAATGATTTTTCGCAATCATCCTGGATTTTTGGTTCCAAAAATTTACTCTCAGTCCCTTCCATCGTAGCGCAACAATCATACATAGATAATGTAATTGATTTGCTTTGAAATGACGTGAAATCTAATTCACTACTCAACCATTGACTGAAAATCAATCTTGATGCAAAGAGAACAAAGTTATTAGGAAGAGTAATGAGGATTGATGAAAATTGTAAACGAAAATTTTCACTTTTTGTTTGTTAAATGAGAAATTAAGTTGAATAATTCACATGGGATGTATTCACTGATCCCCTTATCTTCTTTACTTTCTCCACACACGCCCAGTTTTATTTTTATTTTTCTTCTGCTCTTTGTTTCTTCACTTCTACCTTTTCTCGTACTTTCATCCAAGTTTTTACTCTGCTGACTTCAATAGTGAAAAATAAATGAAAAACTTGAGTGCTTGCTTGGCACGTGGTAACTCGATTTTGTCTTTATTCACCCAAACACATTCCACTCGTACACTTTCACATACACTTGCACCCACACCAAAAAAAATATATGAGAAATGGATTTAGTTCGACGAACTTGTCGAATTTTCACTCCCCAAACATTGAAAAAAATAGAAAAAATGAAATTTAAGAAAGGAATTTGATCTCTATTCACACGTCAAGAGAAGTTCGGAAGTAATCCAAAGTATTACAAATGCTTCTGTATATGAGGGAGAGTAAATGGGTGGTGAATTTTATTTTTTCCTAATGTTGCTTCGAATTTTGCGTATTGGTCAATATTCAGGCGGAGTGCGAAATCGAATTGAATGTGCGTAACTGAAGTTCCAATCACCATTGTTCAAGTATGTTAATAATTCGTTTAAATTTAAATGACGAAGAATGTTATTCGGTGATGAACATTGAAGAGAGTAGGTATAAAGCGATGTCACGTGGTCGATATTCATTTCCTCATGACCTTAGAACCCAATGAGTTCAATGGTCACCGTATTAATCGATGTTCGCGATTGAAGAGGAAACAAAAATTGCAATCTGAATGAAAATTAAAAAGAAGAAAGTCTACAGCTCATCGGAACACTTTTGTGTAATGTGCTTATGAATGTCACTTTGTTTTCTAATTTTTTTCTAAGTCGAAAAACTTATTCCACCCGTTTACTTATTTTATTTTCCTCTTCTGGTAGGATATGTGGAGTGATCGAGTTGGATGAACCGAGCGACACACGTCACGGTCACGTTCTATGCCGGTGTTGAATAGTGACAATGTGGAAAATGAGATAAAAGTAAAAAAAGGAGTAAGAACAAGTGTGAAAAAAAAGGAGGAATAAAAAAAAAGTTCTGGAGAGAGAACAAATATTGAATGAAAAGGGTGAAATGGAATTTTAAGTCGTACATACATATACATAGGTACACCTCCATCAGAAACCAACAAATAAATAATAAAACTCAAGAACATTTTTGGAAAGTTTGAATGTCATCAACCAGATCGAATACATCAAATTCCACTTGGAATAAATATTTTTTAAATTTTATTCATCTTCGCATCGGCTCGACTTTCTTCATTATTTTATTTTCATGTTTCTTTTACCATATTTCTCGATAATGACGTCAGGCATGTGTGGGCAGTACATACGATAATGTAAGATGTCAAACAACAAATTCGATGCATAGCAAATAGACATTGTATACATTATTGTAAAATACCGTGACACAGTGAATACAATGACAATTTGCTTTATGAAGAATTCACTGTGACAATATGCGGGTCATTTATTGATGAGAGCATACGGTGATGACAGAGTAATGAAAATGGTAAGAAAAAAAGCAGGGCGAACATTTTCGTATTAATTTTCCATTTTTCTCCCTAGCTGATAATCTTTGAATATGAGAGAGAAATAAAAAAAACACCCAAGCGATGTCGAGATGAGACAAGGAAGTGGAATGGGGTGCGAGTGGCGAGGGATATAATGTTAGAAAGGAGTAATAGTGGATTACGTGTTGACAGTTAGATTTCATGGAACGTAGCAGATGAAAATACGTTGAGTGCTGAAGGGACCAATGTGTTGCCTATCAACCGATGAATTTGATGGTTTTAACGTGTCAGTATTATAAGAATGGCTGGAGTTTATAGTTACTTGTCACTCATATGCGAAGCAATGGATGTGAATGAAAACAACTTTCTAATGAGATAAATAAATTATTTGTCACATGTAGGTGTTGATATTTCTGTTTAATGGAGAATGAAACGGAGGATTTTATACTTGTTTCTTCCCGATCGCGAACTACTTTGTTGATGTGTAATGATAAGAAAATGAAGAGTAATAGCACGAGGTATGAAATTGAAAATTACGATACGTCTGATTCAATTTTAGGGAAGAAAAATGAGAGATAAGATGGTTAATGGGTAGGCACAAACGTGATGCGCGTTCAAAGTTACGGATGAACAAAATATGAGACAGTGAGATACAAAACATGAAAGGCAAAGAATTCTATTTCCAGAAAACCTTATAGAGTCAAGTAGTTATCTACTTTCTGATAGTTCGCACCTACGGAGTCTATTTCGATTCACGAAAAAGGGTTAGACGTGAATTCATTATTGGTTCATCTACAAGAGTTCCATATTTATTGTTGTTGATTTATTCTCGCTCGCTTCATAACAAAGTGAATTATTTCCTCCGCATATCATACTGGAAACAATATGCGCGGGCGAAAGTATTTTATTGTATAAATTCTTCGATGGTGTATCAGAAATTGGGTGGTGGGTGAAATTTAATAGGAACCAAAGATTTAATGTGCGACTGTAAAATATTGAGGAAGATCACACAAGAAAATTTAGGAAACAGCGAATTTCAAATGTTAATGGCAAATTTTAGGCGACAATTAATGGTTGGATATTAAACTCACCACTAATACAACAACTCATGAAAAATGAGCTGCCTGTTGTGAAAAATGTTTCTCTTCACGTGAAATGCCTCTGTCACCACTGGCTTCTTCATATAATAAATTAAAGAATATTTAAAAATCATAGTAGCAGTAGATTAGCATTTGAAATCCTTCCTGTCTTACAGCTGACAGGTGATTAAGATTATACCAATGATATCTCCCGTCATGTATTCGACTGCATTGAATACTTGACACGATTATTCTCTCATTATAAAACAATAAATTTTTTTTTATCAATTTCAATTTCTATGTCATGTAAAGAGTAATGCGATGATCAACGACAATAAATTAACAATTAATAGGATATTGTTATCGCTTCTGTGGAAGGAATTTTGTTAATACAGGACACGTTGATACAACAGGGGATGTGAATATTTATCGCTCTACCCCATCATCGAATATATATTTATACCGACAAGGTGTATAAACTTCATATATTCTCATACTCCCATGTTCTCCTTTTTTTTGTCAGAAAGCGTGGGAAGGTATACTATATATGTGCGTAAAACGAAGGGAAAAAAATTTGCTCACCATTCCCACGTTGTCACTTTTGTTTCCACATATTTAGTCTTCACTTCATTCATGAACACAGCGGATTTGTAACAGAGGAATCTGATCACTCACGCTTTATCATATGGTTAATGTATCAAGCACTTCTTCTCCATTCAGAAGTATAAAATAATCCTGTTCTTCATTTATTTTTTACAGGAGTTTACGTATTTTTCATTTTACAATAGTCTCTTTCTATTCGTCGTGCTGAATAACCGAATTCGCAGGAAATCATATCCGACAAAGGCGGGACGTCAATGCCAGTAATGACATTGTTGTAGTGAAAAAAAAATTCAATATTAAAATTAATCGATGGTAAAAAGTTATTTCTTATTCATGATCAATAAAATATTTGCGTTGTGATTGTTTAATCCGCATTGTGGCTAAAACTATTCCATTATGAAGGAATTTTCATTCAAGGATGTACATCGAAGTTTTGTTGGGGATTGAAGTTTGAAACATTTCTTTGTGTATGATAAGGGAAATGAGCGCGTGGGCACCGTTGTGTAACTATTTAAACACCTTCGCTTTTATGAAAAAAAGGTTCATTTTTATTTATGGGTTTTTGTCAACATATTTTTTAACCAACAATGTTTTGTCAGGTTATCACAGCCCGTTCTTCAACATTTGATGATTTATAGATCGGAGGATAAATGAGTATCCTGAATGAAAATATTTCGATTACGAATGGCGACATTTATATGCATATATAATTTTCGATAGATGTCAAATTCTATGGCGCCCCTTGGTACGCGCATGCGAGCGCCAACTCGTGCGTATTTAAAGGGCTGATGGACCGAGTCTCGCATCACTGTATCTCCGTCATTAGACTCTGGAACACCGTGAAAATATTGAAAACGAAAAAACAATTTATATCAATATCAAAAGAGAAAGGCGATCGGTGATATAGAAATTTGGAAGAGGTGATTAAATTCTCGTTAATTCGCCTACGGGAATAGTCCAACGTGATCTTTATCGTCCGATCATAAACTCATTTCTACTTCTTCGTACCAAGAAGAGAAAAAATCGCAGGTTGGTAGAAAATTTTTTCGTACTCTTGCAATTCTATTAATTTCATGCGCTATTAAATTGCGTATTATCAATCGCTGTTGTGATTCACTGTGCATTCTATTAATTGAGTGATTTATACTGGTTTATAATTTTTTTGTGAAACTGACCTGAGAATTTACGAGGGATCGATGTTAATGTTGAAAAATTTTAATATCACCGAAAGTAATAAAAAATAGGAAGAGCGGACAGAGGACAACGTGTGACGCGCATACGTTTTGCATGAATATCGGTAGATAGTTCTTCGTTTCTGTTCACAAGATTTTTTGCATTATTTACACCCTCATCTGTTCGACAAGTCTTCAAATATTGATATATCGACCTCGACGTAGTAGAGAATGAGACTGTTGTGATTTATAGAATTTAAAAGTTACATGCGCATAAATTATAAAGAGGGTATCATTTTTCTTTATCATATTATGTCAGAATGTCAATTTTTGCTTCCGCCCTCATCCATCTCTTTGTTCTTAACGATTCGTGGGAAAAATCATGTTTGAGGTATTATATATTGGCAGTTTCAATTCAAGTAATTATAAAAAATAATTGATCAACGTCAAAAGTGAAAAACTGTAAGAAAAATGAATAATTCATTCATGACATTTATCCGCGAGTTTTCAAACTCTCCCTCTTTTCTGAATTTTCGAATTCTCTTCATTATTTTCACAATGTTCATCTGAGTGAATTCATGAATGTATCCACAGATGGAATGTCCTGATGAGATGCATAATAAAATTATTGATTTTTCATTATGAAAAAAAGTAAAGATATTCACTGCACTCTCGAACTTGCATTAAATACACAACCTTGTATTGTACATATGAAAAGTTTATCTTACTCTGCTTCCCCACTTTATGATCAATCATTCTTTTTTTTCTTTTTCATCAATTTAGTCCTTCCGTCGTTGCCTTCATTGTAACAATTCTCCATGTTCCTCTTCATCATTTGTATCAATTTATTTCCGTCGTCACTGTTCACAATTGCATATCATTCTGCTCAGAAATACAAAATTCATCACAGTATGACAATGGGTGAATATTTTCCCTTCACATTTCCTGACAGAAGAAAAATTGCATAGTGAGGAAAATTCAATATCTATGGGGCTGAAGAGAATTATAAGAGAAAATAAGAACAATATGGCATTCAATTTCCCAAACGTCATAATAGAGACATTTTTTAACATTTTTCTATCATATTTTCAATATAATGTCAAAGAATAAATTGTCAATTTAGTTGTCAAGGCTTCTATTGAATATGCAGCATACGAATTGTCTGTAATTGAATCAGAAGAAATGAAATTACAACCGAATTTCATTCGTAATTAATTTTATTGTCGGAGTGTAGTTTTGTATTGACATTGTTTCCATTTGTATTCAATTCGATTCATTCTAGCAAAATTTCAAATAAATGAAATAAGCAAATAAACTTGATGAAAACGAAGACGAATCTGGACGTGTGTTTACATTAAAGCGAGCAACGTTCTGCACGAGTAATATTTCACCGCAGGGAAATAATCAAGAGAGTTTCTCCACATGTGAGAGTTCTCATCATGCTCCACACATGTACAGTGAAATATCTGTTCACATCATTACCCACAGATGTATATTACACTAGAAAAGATTGCTTTATTCGAATGAATTTCAGTCGAGTAACCGAAATTTTTCATCTGGAGGAAGCATGATGAATTCAATTGAAATTAATTGCTGAGGAAATGGGTGCTTTTAACGGTCGTATTGTGAATTCGAGGTGCATTTCAATTAATTCTGTGTAAGCGTTGACATTTACGTGGCCAATACGCATATATATATATATATATATGCATGAAATCATCAAAAGGAGGACAAAATATATGCAAATGCATTGCAATTAGTTCTGAGTTTGATCTACCAACACAATCTCCGCAAGATTTATTCCGAAAATTAATGAAGTTCTCATTTAATTATAATAAAAATGAGGAAAATGAGGAGTGTTCATGATTTTGTTTGTTCCCAGCATTGCATATAAAATTTCCTTGGTTCTTCATATTGTTCCTTCGAATGATTGAATTTTACATAGAATATATAAACATAGACGAATTTGTAGAAGAAGATTAGAAGAAAGCAACAGGTTGCTCATTTGTGTAACTGATTTACTCAATTTCAACTGAAAGTACTCCGCACTTCATGGGAATTGAATTCTTCACAATGCTATCGAGTCTACACTTTCATGAGCAGAAAAATAAACACGAAACTGTAACTTATTGGTTTCAACTTCCTTTTGTCGATTGAAAATACCGGAATTCTCTATACAATAATTACGGGTTCAGCATCCTTTGTTCTTTCTTGATACTCTTCAAATTGGAATCAGTTGTCTGGTGTCAATTTTTGTTCCTGTTCAAAATTGGATCTATTGATAGAATCGGTTGATTCCAATACAACAAGATAGAAGAATTACATTCTCATCAATACGGAAAATCTATATTTCATTTATTTTATTGAACAGAGAAATAGCTACTTGTTGTGTATATCTATTCTCACCATATCCATACACAGCAGCTATACCATATCGTTGTACATCGCATTCCACCAAATACTCTTGTCGGCAGTGGGAAAATTGGATACACTGGCACGATTGACCTGAAAACATTTCTTGAAATTCATGGTGGTTGCAGAAATAGGATCTGGGCAAATTCGTTGATGTTATTTACGATGTGACATATCGTGTGACCTGTTCCCATGTATTTTCTCTTCGTTAACATAATCATGTCATGATCACATTCGTTTTCATTACTGAGATTGCTATTTCTTTGCCAATTTTGCTTTGAAGATATTTGAACAACATTGATCGTTGAGTATTTTTATTGTTTTTCACACTTTCATTTAATATTCTCTATTTTAATCTGTGACACTGTCAAGCTGAAAGGGAACTTTGAAGACAGTGTTCTAATCAATATCATCTGTAATACGGATGTCTGGAATGCAATTCTGTTTGCTGTTCGAATTTAAAATCAGTCGGTTTAATAAAATGAGTGTACATCCCATCCACAGTTCCTTCAATTCCATGTCTGTGGAGTATCCAATGTGATCTAATTCACACTGCGACGTCTGGAGAATTCTTTTCTCAATGTTCTTTATTGTCGCTCCGGATGTTGGAACAAGAGTTGGATCGTTTCAAGTATTGAGGAAGTTGTCATAGGGAAGAGTCAGTCGATATCAGACTATCACCTTATAAAGTTAGCTTGTAAGACATTATTAATGACAAAATAGAGCGCAATGAAGACTTGAAGAATAAAGAAAAATGACAAAAACTGATATGCCAACAAAAAGAATGACAAAGGTTGATCAACACACTGGATTTTTACAACTTTTTCAATAAAGTCAGGATAAGAAGTCTCATTTGAAACTTGTCAAGATGATTTTTTCCCTTCATGGACATTGTATGTGTGCAGAGCGGAGAGAATATGAGAGCTTCGCGTGAAAACATTTCAGCATTCAGTTTTCTGCCATAATGGGAAACCACCATCTGTTGCATCTGCATTTCGAGTCGTGTTCCATATTTCTTTCTCCAGTTTGATGATAGTTATTCTTATAATGATCCCATGGAGAATTTGTTGTTTGTAGACACATTTGTTCATGAGCAGAAGTGTGAATTTTATGCAACATCAATAATTGCAATTTCCGGTGAAGAAACTTTCACTGTGCGGCTCCATAGTTACAATCCTTCCGTTTAATCTTCCTGATAACGGATATCCGCCACAAAGGATTAACAGACGGACTAACCAGTTCTATTTCAAGGGCGTGCCGCATGCCAGTCAAGTTCATACAAAGTTTTCCAATTTCTCTCTCATTCACCACAATTCTTGCTCGTGAGCAGAAAAATTTCTTACTTTTTTGTATTCCCTCATTGCACCGGGTAATTGAATCGAAATTAATTCTTACTATAGCGAGCAGCTTGTAGGAGTCGTTGTCTGAAAGACAAATAAAATTACTCCACGTCAGGGATATATACGTAACGTCTCTTAATTCTTTCTTGGACGAGGTTTGAGTACTTTGAAACAGTAGAAATAAGAAAAGTTTCGTTGGAACTATTAAACATCTTCTTGGATCAGTGATGAAGACTTTTGCTTCTCCCATTATCTGAAAAATTGAATTTCCTTTCGAAATTATGATCATTTTTTCTCTTTGATGTGGAATGCCATCAAAGTTATCTCTTCATTAAGAAATTTTGCAATTTTCATCATACATAATTCGATGAAAAATATTACAATGTTATTCCTGTTGTCTCTACCATTCGTCTCTGTGTTTCCTCCCCCCACAATTCTCTTTAAAATATAAAAATGGTCGCAACGTGACGAGAATTTGTGAGACAATTGTCACTGAACTGTTACCCAGTATCGAATAAGTGTGTCATCACTTTTTTCATCTCAATTTTCATTGACAATTATTTAAACACTAAATTAACCGTTGACAAATAGTCAAATTAATTCTTTCCCTCCATCTAACTTTTATTTCGCAGTAATGAAGTGCTCTGTGAGTTTCATTGTCACCATCACCTTGGTAGTCTTTGGTGACTTATGTGGACAAGCTCATGGCATGCCACCAGCACAATGCAATCCCAACATGTTGAACGAGGTACCGCCAAGGATTCGTAAAGTTTGCGTCGCCTTAACCACTATATATGAGCTTGGTGCAGCCATGGAAAATTATATCGACGATAAAGGTGAATTATGAATGACATAATGAGTTTGTTCCTACGAGCGATGAATTAATTGTACACATACATATTACTGTACTCTGAGAAATTATGAGGTGAAGGTTAAGATTGATTGGGTGAACAATATGAACCCACATGGTGATCATCATGTAGCAGAGTGAAATATCGTTGTTTGATTCAATATGGCTGATATAGAGTTCAGTAATGATGATATGGATCGTGATAAGTTTGTTGGGTGATGAAGTGGAGATAATCGAATGCTGGAACTAACTAACTTAGCAATCGATTCTGCTCTTGTCTTTCGATGAAAATGTTGGCGTGTTGAACTTTACCACAATTGCATTCGAGAGGATGTAATTATTGTTCATTCTCCATCAGGGGTTTTAGGGAAATATATCCATCTGATGATCTCCAGAAAAATGTTAAATCTCTTTTATTGTATACAGTTCCAGTACTGCAGGACAACCTACCACTTCTGGAGAACGTTGCAAAACGTCAAGATGTCGACCATGTATTCCTCCGTTTTGGCAGACGACGCTAAATTCATTAACCAGATAAACGCATGAGATTTCATTGGAGCTATGAAGCAGAGAAAAAAAATTGAAAAAACAAAAACTGAAAAATTTTTTAACATAATCTAAACACTTACACAGCACACGCGCGCATACAGACACTTACATATGAACAAACAGCACGAAATGATGTATCATTAGTTTTAATATTTTCATCTTATTGTTTCTTCTTCCATTAAATTGAATACTCCCCTTAATATACCTCATCAAGGGATTCTTTCTAATTTTGTTGAGAGTAAATGTTAAGAAAATAAATTACCAAAGTATTTTACTTTTTCTTTTTCAATTTTTCATAAGTCATGTATCAATTGAAAATTTTATTCACACCAAAGATTTCAAATATATTTTTATGAATTACATAAAAACATAAGTGATAATGTTTAAACATATTATTCGAGACGCTACAGATGTTACCTAAATTAAGAAAATAAATGTGAATTTAAAAAAATCAGTCGATGTTCATCAACTTCAAAATAAAATTTAACGTCACAACAATTATTAAATTCTTGGGAAAAGCGAACGGAAAGGATGAATCCAGATTGTACGATTCTCGTATGTAATTATTACATTGCATTTATTGAAAGACAAGAAAACACATTTCGCTTCTATTCATGTAATTACTGTTGTCTTACTCTCGATTGTATATGAGTATTTTATTCAGGGAATGACCTGTATGCAAATATAAATTCTACCTAAATGTCTACCTAAGAAAATAAAGTGAATCAAATAATTATTTACAATTACTGACAATCATTATTGTCCATGTCCAATCATTCCTCGATCACAAATGTTCTATCCCGAATCATATGTCTCCTTCCTCTATGAAATAATTAAAATTATTCATTATTAATCTTCGAAGAACTTTGAAGTTCAGTTAATGAAGATAAATACAATGAGATGAAATTGTAGACGATCCTTCAGTTAACAGAAAGTCTTGTTCGATACTGCCATCATTATAATTTTACGAGCAGAGAGGTTCATTAAGAACAATTTGTTCAACCAGAAAGTAGCATCATGCAGTAGAACAAATCCATTCACTAAACGTGAGTAATTATTACTTGCGTTGGTTGTGTGACATCAATCGAGTCCTTCGTAGACACGTCACATGTCTAATCATCAGTCGATGCATCAGTTAAACATTTTAATTAATTCCTGAGTGAATGCAGCAGGTGAAATAAATAGCCGCGTGAAGGCGCACTCGTTTTGAAATTCATTAATTATTATTGGCACTACGACAATGCTCTGTATGTCAGAATGAAGTCATTCCGTATGAAAGCAGAATTTTCCTATATTCAATCCAATATTGACTTCTGCTGATCTATATCAGGCACTGTCACGTCTAAGATAAAAATGAAGAACCATAAAATTTGCACAAGTGATGATATTGGTGATTGCCAACTTGAAATGATTCCTGGAGAAATATTTACATCATTTATCTGCATGACTTAGAGTTATTTGAAAAAAAAGGAAAGAAAAAGCTAAGATAGTTTCGTTTCCTCTTATTTGAATAATCAACTAGAAATAAGGTGACGATATGAATAATGTTTGATAACGTGTTTGAAAGTAAAATTCACTGTTCGGATTACTTATCGGAAAATTTTCAAGTGTGCATTATATTATCAAGTGAATAATAAGTAAGGTATAATGTGGATGCAACTAGTTGTAAGAGTAATAAATAAAGTGGGAAGGAAATTATGTTCATCGTCGTACAAATAACTGTATGAAATTCACGTTTTGAAATTAGAATATTTTATATCAAACTTTCGGAATCAGAATTCTCTGCTGGAAGTGCAATATGATGGTACGATGAGAAAAAATTTTATGAGCAGTATGATCAGTATACAGTGCATATATTAATGCATAGATACCTAGTTCTGGATGACTATTGATATTCTACGCAGCGCCATTGCGCTGATCATTCATTGATATGTATGTGTTCTTTCTGTAACAATATACACCCACTCAATACTTATATTTCCCTGTCGAGCTCTCAATCTTAATCGACTATTCAATGGCCTAATTGAAACTTGTCGTGCGGTGTGGGATACAAATGTGTTCGATGCCGGGAGATGATGAATCGTCGCGAAACTCAAACTATCTAAATATGAAGAATTCATCAAAGAACAAATGCAAAGAATAGAATGGAAATTATACAAAATCGAAACCATTGTGAAACTTCGTACTGCAAATTTTTTGGTTCACTTTCATTGACCATCAATGGATTATTCACAAGTTGATGATTCAACTCACGAATAATTTTGAGGAAATAATTTGGAGTGTTCATTGCATGAATATATTTATGTTATTCACTAGACGCTTTATATTTACAAGTCATTTCTGTCGATTATATCCCATGCAGTTTTACATTTTTTCAGGCACAGAATTACATGGGAGAGATTTATATCAAATTGTTGAAGTGATTATGAGTTCAACATTAGAGCAGGGAGGAATTTATTCGGAGAGGATTCAATCGACGAACAATTTCATAAAATTCGGCGAAATTTCTCTAGATTCTTCTTCATAATCCACCTCGTAAGCACTTTTTTCTCTTATCGCACGAAAGAAATCAGTCAGACGTCATCTACCTCAACACATCATTCCCCCTTCTTCCATGAGTAGCATACAACATGGTATGAATTGAATCGATTATACTTCGAATATATTCGACTTATTTTGTTATAAAATAACAAAATGGACTGTCATCGTATTCAAGGTTAAATTTTCAGCAGTAGAGTACAGCCAATGATAACAAAAGAAAGAAACAAAGTGATTGAACTTGTAATTCTCTACCAAGTGGCATTATTGAAAGCTCTTTCGCTTCGTTATCGTTGATGCATTCAAGAGCTTATCGGGTTTATAAGTACGAAACGTAATATGGGAGATAAATGAATGATTAAACTATTTGTCACATCTGCGGAACAAAACAATTCCTTCGAGAAAAAGGCAGAAGAAACTCCCAATGAATTCATTTAATTATCAAGATAAAGTGATTCTATAACAGACTGTTGTGACTAGAGTGAATAAGTATCATCGCAGTATGAAAATCCAATAACTTTTATCTTTTCGTTCGAACTTGTCCACACAATACATAAATTCTTTACAAGTGTCCACGGAGAGCAGGAGAAACATCAAATATTGCCCGGGAATACTAAAAAAATTTATAATGGCAGTAACAATTCTATATTGAACAATATTTGCACTGGTACCTATCTCTTTGAAATTTCCTAGTTCGTGAAAAAATTGCAATATAATTTTCTCCATTTCCAATTCTAGAGTGACGTGAACTCGATCGTGAAATCGTTCAGGTGCTTTAAACACAATACTCCAACTCAATGATAATTCGATTAAGATGTATTAAGAACTGAGTGTATTGTCAATAATTTGACCAGATTTGAGTGCTCATCTCGTCAAGAAAAAAAATTCCATAACGATTACGACCATAGAATTATCACAGTCTCGTTTCCATAACCCTAAATATTTACAAAATTGTCATTAAAGTTCCTCGATCGATCTAAAACATTTTCTTCCTCTCTCTTTGAGACCTATTTTGAATAAAACCAATAACTAATAATCATACTCTCCCTCCTCACTAGTCAATTGATACTCTGGATGCTACAATTTTCTACAATTTCATTGGCGAATTGAATTCGAATCTTTACAATAGAGACAAGAATAGATTGGAGGGGCAAGACTAAATTTTTATATATTCCTAACATAATTTCTGACATCGAACGAGTACTAAATCTCCTTGCGATTCCTTCAACTCTACAAAAACTCATAATACGCAATCGAACCGATGATCGTTTTGCTCCGATCACAAACGAAAAAAAGTATATCAAGTTCTGGTGGTAAGAAACTCGGTGACTCCAACTTATGGTGGTGCCGAGTATGGTGGTTGTTGTCAGCAATTTTGATGGAGTCTCTCACCACCGAAGTATGAAACGGAAACCACGTCACCGCCCACATTGATGAGACATTGTCCCTGGAATTGATATACAAATTGAAATGATTTGTTTTACTGACTACACAGAGTAGGTGGAGGAAGTAGAGGGAGATTTTTGCTCACGATTATGTTATTATAGAAATAATATTTGCGGATGTCTTGGAATGTTTTTATAGGATATTCGAATTTCTTTTCGTTGTTTTCTTTCATCTTATCGCATGCTTATCACGCTCCATTAGTTCCGCGTAGGAATGAAAATTGGTGATGAAATTAGTTTTTGCTCTTCAATCCTGTACACAGCAAGATGGAAATGTTGAACCACAATGATGATACGCCACACAAGTATGAATATCATAAATAACAAATAGAGCAGATAAAGTATAAGATAGCGAAACGACATAAGCGATGTGAAAAGAGAACGGTCGAGTGCTTTGCATTATTTTCAATTTTTATTCGCTCAAATGATTTCTGACTGGAGATGAAGAATATTATTTGAATGTATCAGTGACATCTGTTATTTGGACCACATTATTTCTAATGTAAATTCCTCTACAAAAATCACATATTAAATCACCTTTCTATCATGATGCAGACCTTCTAGACCCATGTGATGTCGGACGGTTTATCGAATTTCAGAATAAGTGAATAAAAGAGAAGCGTGGGCGAGAATGTGATAAGATGAGATTCCGGGACTATCCCAATTTGAGATCTCCTTTGAGAAAACAACTTGAGATTGTATGTTGTGTATTCTCTTCATTGGATTTCAGGGTTCGAATGACGTAACCAATATCTGAATCCTTTGCATATAGAATATCACGGCGTAATATATGTAGGACAAGGACGATGGGTCAATAGCATAATCTGGGTAAAAAACACAATACAGGGTTGGGACAAATTCAAAAAAATTGAAAGAATGGAATTTTTTCGTGCGCTATCGGTTGAAGCCAAATCAAATAGAACAGGAATCACTAACCTGATTTTTATGTGGCGAATGAACTAATTCGCATTGTGTCATGAAGAACGCAACCATCGCATTTCCTCCAAGTGCTGTTATGTGTGCTCGACATATTGCCAATACTTCCGTGATGAAACTGTGCGTGAATCCACTGAGCCCTCCACTCTGATAACAGGTGGGGAGACGAAATAAAAAATCAGTTAATGAAAGAGAAAGATTATTCTCCCTCATATGCACATATCTTTTCCACCCATCCACACTCAAGAGCGATGAGAGAAATGAGTATTTGACTATTCTGCATTACCTCCCTGATTGATGTACATTCTCGGATAAAGAAAAAATTCAAATTTCCCAAATATCTTTCGATTCTACCTCCTGGTAAATAGGATAATGGTGTTATGTCGACGCCATACCTCTCTTTAAGAGGAACCTGAAATTGAAGTTTAAAGGTTTACTAGATTCTGAACTGCATTCGGGATCATTCATTACTGCATAAAATTCCTAATGCTGAGAAACACGAACACGATATATGGAACTCACATGTTTGTGTTTCTGCGGTTGAACGTGAGCTTTCGGTTTGAAAGGTGAACGTGGCCTATTTGGCTTTTGTATTTGGCAAACGACTGGCGGTGGATTTGTCCCTGCAGACAGTGCCTGTTGTGTTTGTGGATTAAGTGCGGACTCACCAATGATAACATTCTCCGATTGATCTTCATCAAGTTTAAATATCAAATGATTATCATCTGATTTCTTCAATAAATCTCTACTCACTGCATTGCTACTAATACCTTTATTGTTATTACGTTTATATTTATTTTTTACCCTGGTTGGTTCGCCCAATCCAAGTGCCATACCAACCACTGACAATTGGATTTCATCTTGATCAGTAAGCGCCACTTTAAATTGCATATCGCAAAGCGCACATGGTACCATGCGTCGTAATTTGAAAAAAACTGTTTGCAACATTCGCGCGAAATATTTCGAGGGCATTGATGCATATTGTCCAGATGGGATTTTTGCACGTGATACTTGAGTGAACATTTGTAAATTTCGTACTATCTCTAAGTCATCCAAACCAGGAATTGTTTGAGTATTGACTACATGAAAATCCTCTGGTGTCGTTTCGTCCATTAATAAGTTAATTCGATCCATATCTTCAATATCGTCAACTTCAAGTACACAAGCGTCTTTTGTACCAACGCCAAGATCGAGATCGGGTAAATCATCATCTGATTCATCTGTATCTGATGTTTGTGATGCTGTAACAGGTCGACCATTTTCGGCTTCACCGCCAGTTGTGGATTTCAAGTAATACAACTCTCGATTGCGTTTCACTGTTTCAATTAGTGCACGTTGGATCTCCGCCAACTGTTCATCATTATGCCATGAATTCCCTGATGCGATTTTTGGTATCAATGGCGTTGGTAATGCTGTTAAAAATACAGCAGTGCCCACAGCCATTCCAACAATTAATCTCTCTCCAATGGATATCTGTACTTTCAAACCGAATATTGCATTCATTCCCTTGACTTTCAGTTTATTCAACAACAAACTGTGTAATTCATACTCTAGAAAAGGCAAACAGTCTGATATCTCTTTGGCGTTCAATTCGCCGCGTAGATCGCGTTTACATTTACAAACTGTCGCTTGTAAAAAGACACCGCGACCTGTTATCGGTATATTATCTGGTAATTCAATTGTTGTAAATAAAACGTCTGGTACTTTGGCACGTCGACAAACACCACATTTAGAAACATCAACTTTAAATGGCACACTAGTTTCACTGTATGGCAGATGGCAATAATTACAAGAGTTCTGTAATGTCATTGTTGGTGTTTCGTTCTCGTTATTATACTCGGAAATACGGGTAATTTTTCCCAGCGAAGGATTAATCTGTTGCTGTTGGCCCAATGGAGATGGTGATATTATCTGAGAGTCATCTCTTTCAGATTTACATCCCGCTAATTTCTGTTGGCCCTTTTCTATATCTATCGAACTCACAATTGTCGCTGTCGTATTCCGGTTTAGAGTATCTTGTTCTTGAGGTGGATTGAGCAAATTAATTACTGCTGCTGTTCCCGATGCATTCAACACGCATACATCATCGCTGCAATATATATGAAGTTAGGATAGCAGATAGTTTATTGTGGTAGTCCTGTTGATACATATATTAGTTCATGTTTATCTATTGGAGAGTTTACCATATGCTTATCTCTTCTCTATAACCCAGAACGACATTGCAGCCTAGAGCACGAGCGTGAGAACGAACTTCCATCCGGATTTCTGTCCACCAGGCATCGCGACCTTCAGGCTCTTCGAGATTATTCAATTTCTCGATCAGTTTCACTGAACGAGCACTGACCAGTCCACCTAGGAATATCAGAAGTGTTGTAAAGTCATCAGTTATTCTACTCCGACATTTCAGAGCTTGCTACATGATGAACAAATATGTGTGGATACCCAGATTTAGTATAAAGCCCGGTGGATATTGCAGTATTGTTATGAATGGATATTCCAACATTTCTAATGCATCTTGATTCATCGTTCGTATTGCCGTCGATGGTCGTAGTTGTCCAGCCATTGATCGGTCGCTACCAGCCAGTGAATTACCTATGATGTGCGAAACAAAAATATCTGAGTAAGAGACTCTTGTTATTGATGATATACAGCCTTTTCCACATAGATTTTTCTTAAATCATCATAATATCATTTTGAAAGTATAGATACTTATGGAAGAATATGTTAGTGGGAATTAGCCATTCATTTCACAAACATTCCACTATCTAAGTGGGAGTAAAGTCAAGCTGTATATAAAAATAGGTTCAATCCCCAGAATTCTTTTATTGATAATGGGTTTTGTTGATCTTTACATGAATATATTGAGTTTACACATAGACCACAATCATTCAGGTAGCTTTGATTAATATTCAAAAGAAAATTACATGTAAGCAACAACCAATAACCATGCGAGGTTCCAGATGATTGATCCCCTGGCTATTCAAGATCACATTAGCTCAAATCACCTCGAAAACAAATTACGAAAAACATTATTGTCAAGATATGAAAATATAACACTGATATATCCTATAAGTCCCGGGTTTCATTTCATTTCGAGAAATTCTTCCACTCCAGATTTTTAGATACTTCGGGACTTTCAGGAAATTTTATAAAATCAATTTTTAAGAAAAAAAATTGACGAGACAAATCACATCATTAATGAAACACCGGCTCTTGCCCCAATGGTACTCACGTTTGTGAAAGAATTTACAAAATCCTGGCAGGAGAGATAATAATGTGAATGGAACAGAAAAGAGAAATAACATAAACCTTCCCGTGGTATCATATTTTTTTTCTATGTATTTTTATCTTTTTTTGAGATGAGAAATGCAAGTGGTAGGTGAAAACGAATATATCTAATAGCATAGAGGTGATTGAGGTGAGAACATTTACATTCATAGTACATCAACCTCAGTCTTCCTCTATACCATGTAAAAGGGAATATGATAATATAAAAACCAACTGCTCCCTCGTTCTCTTTCGCGGGATTAAATGACTATTACAATTGTGTACAGAACTGATGACGAAAGAACCAAGAATGAAAATAAAAACTCTGTGAATCTCCAAAAAGCAGTAGGGTAACTGCAAAATATGAATCTCTACCATTCGCCTCATTCAAATAACAAGAGAAGATCAATGAATCATAAAACATTTTCATCAAAAATTGAATTGAATTAAATCATTGATAATTCATCTCTTTACCTTTAGGTGTAATGCTCAGATCAGAATCACTTGATCGACGATGAAGCGGTGTTTTCGTTGCTGGCGAATTAGCGGCTTTCAAACCACCTGATGCTGTCAGTCCGGATGAAGTTGCTGGATGCGATGGACTTGTAGAGTGACGTTGCTGATTCTCTTGATCTTCTTGCTGTCTGAGGGTAATGGGAAAGCATGGCACACACGGATTGTCAATGACATTGTTAGCAATGTTAGCAATACTAATTGGAGGTGGATCATTATTTAATTTTCCTAAACTACCCTCACTGTGACTTTTATGCACTGATAAATCAATTTCATTAGGATTCAGCAATGTCCCAAAGTTATTTGGTTTGCTCAAGACTTTCATCGTATTCATTCTTATGGAACAACAATCACTTTTCATTGTTCCATTATCAGGGTTGTTCAATGACAACTTACTAACCGCAAGCTCATGATTTGTCTCATCAATATCATCAACACAACTCTTCAATTCACAATTGAAACTATTGCAATCAATGATGGGGTTTTTCGCACATGTGACCGACTGAGAGTTGTCATTTGAGGTCGGATTTGTATTACTACGTGTTAAATTTTCCCAAGAAGAATCGCATGACGATGCGTCTGTTTCTCTTAATGATTTCAACAGGGGATAAGGTAATGTAGTCTGCACATTTGCACTGCCATTAGAGCTATGAATCGCCAATGGTGAAAGTTGATGCGAATGGTTTGATGAATGATGGTGATGATGATGGTGATGGTGGCGATGGTGATGTTTTTCTGGTAATGGTTTCGATTGCGAATCTTTTCGATGTAATTCCGGTTTACGAATCGAGTCCGGGGATGGTGTCAAGTTAATGTTGCCATGCTCCCGATGTTTTCTTTTGCTCTTAGTTGAATCCTTCCTCTCATTATGTGACGCGTGAATCATCATTTTAGCATCAATTGTCTTGATCAGGTCGACCATGCAGTGCTGACGATATTTATGAATAATTCGATCGTTCGTAGATTGGGGCTCGATAACTACACTGTTAGTCGGTTCTTCAATCATTACAGGATACACTGGTGACGTCTCTTCTAGTGGACATGGGGTATGCACATTAATTCTCGCTGGATCTGGTGTTGGTACACGAAGGTAACAGTTCGGCTGTGGAGGCGGTGCTATCACTATTGCCGGTGGTGTATTGATTGATATTAATGAATTATTGTTATCCGCACTTTTTCCAGTTATCACTTTGTTTGTGGTGGGTACACAGGGTTTTTCCTGCTCTTTCTCCTTCACAGGACCTTTATAAATAACTGTTTCAGTTCTGGTCACTTTTTTCGGAGTTTTTTCTTTCTTGTCCGATGATTTTTTCCCTTCTAATGATCCACGATTAATCAAATACTTTTTATAGGGTAATGGGGATGACGCAGAGTTAGGTATTTGTTTAAAATGTTTGATTTTCGTTTTTTGGTCGTTTTCTCCCAATTTCCTTAACGATGGTAGAGTGCAATTATTAGTAATTGGTGCTACTTGTGTCATGAATAGTTCTATTGGCGAGGAGGGTTCACTCCTAGATGAAACTGATTTCGGATCCACAGTTTGAATAAAATAATTCTTCCGTTCTTCTACAGGAGTACTGGTTGCATCAGGAAATACCATATCTTCATGATCGAAACTTCTCTGTTTGCCCAGAACTTTGAGTTTGAAACTCGCGGACGTTCGTAATTGTGATGTAGATAAAGACGGAGGTGTAGAATATGCTGGATTCATGAATTCCACATCCGGTATTAAAGACGTCGATGGAATAAGCGGCATGGGAATTCCCTCCCGTGATATATCAGAATCTAAAATTAATCCCTCGGGTATTGAATTATTATGGAGGTTAGTCAAACCTCTAGAACTGGTCACATTCAAATTTTCATCATCACATATGTATGTATCGCTGTAGTTATTGAAGGGTAAACATGGAATTGGAATTTCGGATGTAACAAAACTATCCCCCTTCTCTCCAAAAGAGGATTTGTTACTTTCATATGCTTCCAATAATATGTCTCCACATATTTTCACATCTTCAGGCGACGTTGAGTCTACAACGGATAATGAATCATCTAAAATATTATAATTTGTACTTGATTCAGAAGGATCATCCTCTTCGGAAGTTGATGTATCAGATTCGGACGATGAAATCATTGGAATATTGGTCTTGTCATTATAATCGAAAGGTTTCTCTGTGTTCACCACAGCGAACTCATTACTCCTGTATATTGGTGCATCTTTGCTAATCTCATCTTCTTCTGGTGTTTCGACTAAATCAGCATCGATTATGCATTTCACTGGTATAACAGAAGGTTCCTTAGAATCGCGACGATTACCCAAGAAATGAACCGGCGATGGTGTAGGAGTTTCCCGGTCCTCCCTGACACTATCAAGTGGAAATCCTGTGTGAACTGATCGTATCAATAACGCTGCTATACCTCCAGCACTATCCGCTGTGGTTCGTCTGTGAGTGAACTTTTTCCGTCTTATTGATTGTCGTAGATCACTAATTGATGATCTGGTTGAATCTGAGCCACCGAAAATCGACAATGAACTAGAATAATTACTATCTTGATCGCTTTCATCATCGAAAGGTTCGGAAAATTTGGACTTCATCTGAATTACACGTTTGGGAAGATAACGTAAATTTTTCAAACCACGTGAAAACGCAGATGAACGTTCACCTCGCATGTCTTCGAGGGCCAACATTGAGCGTAATGAAGATTCGCATATCAGATCGTCTGACAATGAAAGTGATGAACCACTCCCTATGCTCATACCCTTCTTGAAGCTGCATATTGGGCTGTTCTGCAGTGGCCCTATACGTGATTTCATTGTGGTCGCACTAATCTCAGATATTCGCGTAGTTGGACGTGAATTTTTTAATGCTCTTTCATATATAGGAAATTTATTTCCAACTCGTGTTTTATGAATTTTGATAGGTGGACGTAATGATACTGGACTGTGAGATGGTGAATGGGAAAGTAATGGCACACTATCATCACTCTCTGAGCACTCAAATTGGTTTTTATTTTGCAGAGAAAAACACGCTAGGCTTTATTATTTTTCAATCATGCAGAGGTAAGAGAAAGAAAAAAATATAATGATTATTTGACTACTCTGACGACGTTAATGAGAAAAAATATTTTGTTTCTCCAGTACTCTAAAGGAATTTAAATTAAAGTTGGTTGATATATTGCAAATTGTACTCACTCTTCCACATTAGCGCTATCCAAAGGTAAATTATATGTGTCATGAAGCTTCACGAGAGTCACTGCTGTACCGATACCACGTGCTACAATTCCAGATTCTCCTTCTAGATCAAAAGTTTGTATATATCTACAAAAAAGAGGTGCTCATTAATATTTATACTTGCAGAAGGTGAAGGATTTTCAGTTTAACATTCATCATGTTCGAATGTTCCGCTCACCCAATTACAGCGTTCCCACCTAAATCCAAAGCTTTCAGACCGATCTTTCTCTGTACTTCGCCACTGAGTTTCAAAAACAATGTCTGTCTCGCTTCATTTGATGCCCTTGGTGTTCTTATTTTATCAATCCATTTATATTCAGGATCGTCACTAACTATCAACTCTTCAACGAAGCCATGTATAACTTGTGCGTGGTACCCGTGAGGTACATTCGGCGCTGTAATATGAACGGTGATTTCAAAATTCATAATTCGAAAAAATTGACTAACACACCAATTATTCCACTGAAGGGAGTATACTTACAATAGAAAAATTGTACACCACATGAAGACTGTTTAAATTTATTGAAATCTGAGAATAGTTCAACTTTAACAATAACATTAACTTCGCCGCGTATTCCATGCATTGTATCAAAAACTGGTATCCATCCAGCCATCACTGAACCTTTGTAGATTAACCAAATGAAAAACAAAGTCATTCTCTTTCTATACGACGAGAAGAAATAATCGGGAGAGATGTATTAAAATTACCTCCTTGGGATCCAGTACTTGAGTTTATTGTCGCCTCCAATGTCCAAATATTTTTGACAGTCAGCGGTAAACCAGGTAATAATAATGGATTCAAATTGATATAAACTTTGCCAATAGCATCGTTAGCAGAATATGTGTCGTGATCCATTAATCTTATTTGTAGTGGTTCATCTTGTAATTCAGCATCATCAACTTCGAATCTATACCATTCTGAATTCCATTGCGGATTTAACGTCTTCCTACATACATCAGTTTTATATGTGATGCATCCAAATTTGATTTCCACATATCCGTCAGTTGTGTCACCGGATTTATCCATGACTGGTAAATTCCGACCAGCCAAAATCTTCACTTTTATTTTTCCAGGCATTTTTGTTGTATCTTATTTGAAATTCGATCTGTTGATAACAAATATGACCAGCAGTTATCGAAACATCCAGATTATTATCAATATGTAGTGACAATAATGAACGAACGAAAAATAGGTCAAGAATTCACCGCTATGCATCAGTGAAATTTATTGAGTGATATTTCATATACGTTTGAATTCACCCTCTACTTGATATCAATTCAAACAAATTCTTTCCGTATGAATGGAATGAAGTCATTCTTTGGCGAATAGCTAACTTGAAAAACCGCTTAATGATGAAAAATGAGAAATCTATTTTTGTCAATATGAGACAGTATAGTTTTAGAACAAAATTTTGATATATAAAAATATTTGTCTGAATACTGACGTCATTAATTGCGCAGAGCCTGTACAGAAAAATGTATGATAGAGAAATTCCGAGTAATTCAGAACGATTTGTGAGTGTGAATGAAACACTGAAATGGTGTGAGCGGAAAAAGAACACAATAATAAAAACAATCCCGCATGTACAACGATTTGAAGGTTAGAGTAAAACAACTTCGCTCTTACCAACTTTCCTGCTTCAGAGAAAACGGTTGTTGAGGAATCAGTTATGCATTGAAATAAATCCAAATTGACTCTGCGATATAACCACAAGTATTGAAACTAGTTTTTCATTTGCATTGAGTTGAATAATATTTATCTCCGAAGTTTTCCGATTAAAACTGTACGAACTTGTGGGCAACATCACTGAATTAGCAATGAGAGTTTCTGTCTATGGTACCATATGTGTTGCTCCTATTATTCGTTCTCTGTTTGCTGATTCGTCAATATTTTGGCGCCATTATTTTGAATCTCGTGAACCAAAATGGCGCTGATTTCATTATAGTACCGACCTCACTTCGTGCCGATAGAAGTCCGTTTATACCGAGTGCCGTTTCAAAAAGTTCTTTTTCACTGAGTGTCGGTATTTCAGATGGTTCGATTACATTTCTGACTAATGTTTTTACACATGTATATGTTGTGCGTGACCATGTCCATTTCGTCGTTTTCAAAACACTGCCGTATGCGTTAGCATTCAGCAATAGACGTTCGTTGGTATTCATCTTATAACGAAAGGGATTCTTCTGGATGAGATGGAAGACCAGACAGGTAATTTTGTTATATCATCACGTTTTTCTACCAACGCACTTTCGTTCCATTCATATGTTGGTCATTCAAATCTATTCTGAAGAAGTTAGGCATGAGCATATTGACATATGTTTCGTATAAGTCCATTAGAATGGGTATATTAAGTCGATTCATCGATATACTCATGTGATTATTCGTCTTGTCATATACTAGCAGATAAAGTAGTGTCAACTCAAAAACAGCTGCAAACCTCACATGATCCTGGTTGGAATGATCCACCTAAATGGGCATTTTCGCCAACGCCAATTACGTCAGGAAGTACACCAACAAAGAGGTTATTGAATAAACGAGTGGCATTTCCACTAAGTTCAGCCACTCCTTCAGTTTCTAATCAACCATCGAATCACCAGCAATTACCACAGTCAGTTTATCTACCTCCACCATTACCGTCATCACTTCCAGCAGTTCCAATACAATCGATAACGTTAACTTCAGCACCTCATGCTCCACTTGCAACACCATCAATAGCTAACATACGAGATTCAACATCAGACTTTATTATTGATAAAGAGCAGGGATTGACTGAAACATTGGATTCTCTGGATTCAGTGATAAATAGTGTTTTGAAAGATGATAGTAAACTTGATGAGATACAAAAACGTTTAGGAGTAATGAAATCAATGTGGGCTGATGATAAACTAAGTAGTGAAATTCATAGCAAAGTATTCGAGATATCCAGAGGTAAGTTCGCATAGCTATTGATGATACCTTTGACATTGGTATTGACGAATGGATTCATTATCTCTCTGTTTTGTATTGGCTATTTTCAGCATTGCAATCTCATGACATCGATACGGCAGATAAAATCCATGTTTCATTATTAATGAACCATGGTGCTGTATGCAGTACATGGATATCAGCGATTCGACATTTGATATTAGCTATAAAAGAGAAAAAAAGTATTAGGAGTGAGGAAATGACAGTCGAGACTCTGCCTATATTGCTCAAAAATCCTTCAGAATCAGAATAGAATTAAATACTTATATTAATTGTAGGGGCTTGAGTTATTTGTTGGGTTCACTCCCAGGTATTACTAAGAAGATGCCTCAGTTCTTGATGGTGGTGTCATTCTTCCTGTATATATTTACTCGTTGGAACAACTGAAGTGACATTCCATGTGATGAATGATCATGGCAACTACAACGTGAAAATTGTTTTACAATTGATGTCATCCCTACTGACTCAACTTTTACTCGATGAGATTGTGATAAAGTTAGTATTGTGAAAGAGAGAATAGCGACATTGATTTCACAAGAAAGTTAATAGATGACTGTCGTGGGAACTCAATGGGTTAAGTATATTCCAACATGAATTCTCAAACTGTCCCTAGAGAGTTTGGAATCGTGATACGATATTTTGCCAATATTTCTGAGCATTATTCGTGGAGTGTCGAATATTCCTGATTAAATAATCTGTATAGTATTCCATGGTAAATATTGATGAACAGACAACAAAATTATGTTTAATAAAGATTTATAGTTTCGGTCAATACATCCGGATGTTTCTTATTTTACCAAGACATTTATCTTAGAATCATTTTATAACTGAATAAAATAGTTTCATTTGTAGAAATGTGTCTCTCAGAATGATTAATTCGAATGATATGATAATTAATAACAAACTCTACTATTAATCACACAATGGACAGATCGATCGATAATTCTGATGGAGATAGGCACTGGCTGTCGGCTGAATATTGGATCGTCGGTCATACAAACACGCCAGTACTTGAATTTTATTAACCACTGCAATTTACGTGAGGACATCAGGTGTGAGACATTATGTTGTGTAGCTCACAGTAAATTATAAAAACTGATAAATTTTAAACTTACACACCACCGATGTTGTGCAGTATCACTTCGTTGCACCGTCAGCAGATACAGCACGATGGTGGATTCATCCACCTTAAACACTTCCTGCCCAACTGAGGCATAGTTACCAGCGCTGGATTATTCTGTCATGTCATTAGATAAAATGAGGAGAAGCAAACAGTAACTGAACGCGTTCTATTTTATACATTTTAATTCATAGCCATCTATTGAATTAATTTCTCATCAATATAGATTTATGATAAAAACTTGGATAAATTATCAGATAACGTTGATATTGATAGATTTATTTATGTGGTTTCCTGTAGAATATCATCGTAAACATTCTCTTCGATTTTTATCTCATGTTTTTCACCGAGCGATAGCGGTTTAATTTGTATATATATGCAAACATATATCTGTATTCGTTCCATATGAATTGATATGTACATTTATATGAGTACATGTATACGTGCGCACAGAATTGAAATTGAGACTGGATGGAATAGGAGATACGAGTTATTAAACAAAGGGACATTGAATAAAGGGAAGGAAATAATACACCAGAATTTTTTATTGTTAACATTTGTATACGACACGTTAACGTGGCATTAATTATAACACGCTGAGTAATTTGCCACTTCGACACAATACTGTAAAAATATTAATAACAACATCAAAAAACTTAATTACAATCAAAAATAATTGGAGCCAAACAAATCATAGCTTTCTGGTTATGATGAATTATGAAACTGCTCTTACCATCATAGTAAGAGACATGAAGCGAACGTTTTGGCACAGATTTAGTTGCATAATCCAATTTATGAATTTATTATTCCAAATCATATTAATTGATTGAAAATATTCTCGAAACAAGTGCGAGCTGTTCACACTGAGCGGCTTATCAATAAACCTTTCATATTGTTGAAGTATCGTAAACAAATTCAACATCAACATTACAAACACCCTGCAACAACTGCAATAATTATTCTTTTGTTAATTGCATTGTGTTGAACATGAATATTAAAAATATTTATCATGCATTATCGATGTCAACGAAAAAAAGTTAAAGTGGTTCAATGCGTTGACATTTACCCGATGTCTACATAGACATACATCCAAAGCTAGTGGTACATAGTGAATATATAGACATATACATAGGGAGTATCCACAAACCACGTGGAAAACTTGTTGACTGTGAGCTCTTTCTGTCCTGTTGAATATGTTCATTATAATTAGCACTCTCACGAGTAAAAACGTGTTGTAAACGAATTTCATGTGTACTGCTGGTGACACAACATCGAAACCATTACGTCCAGACTCAAAGCAAATTATACATAAATTTATATGAATACATTACATGCATATAAAATAGTCGGTGCAATACTACCTATGGGATAACGACAAACCACAAAGGAAACGAATTGAAAAAAAAAAATATTGAATTTTATATATCTTTCGGTCACCCGGGAATTCAGCTACGGTTTATTTCAGAGGCAGGGGTCTCAGGTCATTGACACCTATGAACTCGATATGGAAAATCTCAACAACAGTATTATTTATCTCATATTAATAATTTTGATGAATCGCGATGGAGCTCTTCACAATTTTCTGGTAATGAAAATGTTTTTCATATGAATGTCGTGATATTTATTATCATTTCAATGAGAGAATGCCGTAACGAATTCTTTCTTCACACATACAAAACTTCAAAATTATCCCCTCAAATAGTTCATCATGTATTATAATTTGATGATTAAAATTATAATTAAACTGTTATATTGTCATATGCTCCACCGAATGTGATCAAAACACTTCCACGTGCAATTCGCTGCCCTTCGAGTGACAGGGCAGAATATCTCTCCAAACAATACCGTCATCCTATTCATGAATAATTCCCATTCTTCACCTCATCAAACATCTAATAAAAAATGATAAAAAATTTCATCTCACATTGGTAACCACCGCAAACTGGACCGCTCAAACATTTCAACTATTCCCCATAACAAACTTTAGCTTACCAACGAATTCACAAACCTCCTTCAACCCGATCTAAATAATTACATTCATCTCAGTGCGCACTTCACAATGTCACTCGGTCATCCGCTTTCATTCATCCCCATAACCATCGAAAATATGCATATGTCCACAATACCAAACAAATACATTCACATGAAAACATCCACAAGAGAGAGAGAGAGAGAGGGAGAGAGAGAGAGAGAGAGTGCACTCAAATAAACGAGAATGAAACTGCATTAGTGGTGTATTGATGCGCGTGTATAGATGAAAGTAAGAGCAAGAGAATGAGAGGTGGATGAAGATGAACGGAGAAAATATACAGCGAGGTAAGAGAGGAGAATTCGTTCTGTCGCACACGCTGGGCACAATATTGATCGGTGGGTGAGCATGGTCTTCGAATGGGGTGGCAGAGCATGATGGGATATGTGTGTAAAGTGAGAGGGAGCCAGTAGTAGTTGTAGTAGTAGTAGTAGAAGCAGTGGGGTTGCGTGGTGGTCCAGTCCGCAGCTTCACGCGGAATCGCAGGCGGCACTGGATGCTGGGTAGGAGGTGAAACTTCCCCGTCGCAGCTTGTGCGCGCTACCGGGAACGAATTCATATATAGATATATATGGTAACGCAGGTGCTGCTGCTCGTCGTGAGCTTCATGTACCATCAAAAGCTCCCAATGCTTCTCTCATCCTTACTCGCCAGTGGCATCTCAGTTCTGTTGCAGCCCTTCGCGCGATAACAGAGCGAGAGAGAGAGCGTGCGAGAGAGCGAGAGATTGTGAGGGAAAGCGTTCGAGCGTGTTGAGGAAAGATGAAAACGCGACAGATAGAGAGATAAACGCTTTACTCTGAATTTATTTCGTGCACAGAGACTCTCTTGGGGTATTGCATATGGACATTTAAATTTGAATTAATTCAAATTTATTCTGGGTGATTTCAAATCAATGACAACTATTCAAATAATAATGGATAATAATTATTGTAAGAGCGGAGATGAAGAGGTAGATGGAAATATTTAGGTGGAAGTTGGGAGAAATGAATGATTTATTTGTTGCATGGAAACAATTTTTGAGTTAACTCAGAAGAATTTGAGAGATGGGACGAAATAGTAATGAATAATATCTAGAGACATTATAATTAATAAATGAATAAGGACTTTCCTCTTATTTTATTTTGTTACTTATTTTGTATGATAATCATCTTCATGTGATCTACACAGCGCATTAACGGGTAAACAAAATAGAGGAAGATGAGAGGGAGGATGAATAACAAGTGAGTGAAATAAATGTTTGCGATTTTAATTAAATTTTTATAGTATGGACAAATATGAAATGAATTTTTTCGTTACAAATAAATGTAAATTCATATATTTCATTTATGAAATTTGATATGTCTCCTCGCGGTGTTATGACAACCGTTTATTGTAACGGTAAACAAACCGCGTGGTTGTGACTACTACTTTGGTTCGCCGATTAATCTCGGACACTGTCGCCACACACTATCACCACTACTACTTGCTCTCGTCGCATCTTCAGCTCGAGTTATTCAAGAGGACTTTGGCCTCTGAAGTGCCTCGTACACCTATACCAAACGTTAGATATAATATATATATATATATATACACAAAAGTGGTGTATACTTTTGTGTGTAGACGTGAATGTATACTTGATGGAGGGTTATTCTGTGCACAAACACCTGTGAACGGGCAGTACCGATGCCCCGAGGAGACACCATAAGAGTCACAGTAGAGGAAGAAGTATACACGCAAAGAACGAGATTGAGAGTAAGAATAAGAGACAAAAAAGTCAAATTGGATTAAAATCTCTTGGCACGTTTCTGAATTTCCTGGACGCTCATTCGTCCTCTTCGGGGAATATTTATCTCACTGACGACGAGCGTGGTGTTAGGTCTCGTATGAGTAAATATATGAGAAGAAAAATATTAGCAGATAGTGGTGTTTGTGATATATCAGTGTGGATGTGTTGCGAGTAAGTGAGTGTTTTTTTTTGGTATTTATTTTTCCCTGGTGAAGAAAAGTAAAGAGGAAAATTGATTGGTAAGATCTTTTCACATTAATGAAAAGCATATGAACGTGAATGGAGGCGTGAATGGGATGATTCTTTGATAAAAATGATCAATATCATACGGGGGAGAATGAAAAATGATGATGTGGGATGAAAATTGCATTTCTTCAGTTGAATTTCGAGTTTATGAGTTTTCGTCCTTTTTTCTTTATTGTTCACTCTTTTGCGTTTAAATAAAGTCTTCGGCGTGGGATAAAAAATGAATGAATATGAAAGTGGATGAGAGCGAATAAGACGTGGCGGGAGAGAATAGTAAAGATGTGTTTTATATATGTGTATGTAGGCTTTTGACGTTGAACTGAAATCGGAACCCTGTTGCTACGTGACGCGAGATAAAATTTCGATTTTTTCACGTCAACGGTTTTTATGTACGTGTCATTTTATTCATATTATCATGGGATTCGATATCGAGAAAGTAGAGATTGATCAGACTCATGGATAAACATGAAATAAGAAAAATAAATGGTTATTAAACATTCCATATTTGTGTAATAATTTTTTGTAATATTGAAAAAAAAAAATGCGCGATAAAAATACAACTGAATTGCCGCGATAACGAGAATGAATCCAACAAATGACGAATTTATCATTCATCCATGCAATTATTTATCTACTCGCATTCTTCTCTCAGTGTAGTTATTGACATGACGTGAGAATAATACGTGCAAAATAATTTTTCCCCACTGCTCAATGGCAACAGTTGATGATTCTTGTGTACGTGGATATATTCACCTCTAGGTATATTTGCCCCAGTTATTATTATAATTTTTCTTTCTTCTTCACACGAGAAAACTATGTACTTGCACACGATCTCGTTCCACTTATCGGCAGAACAATGACAAGTATTCAGTTTTTTTTTGTTTCACTCTGCATCACTCATGATGTGGCGATCCGAGAAATGCGCGATGATTTTCTGCCATTTTTGTCTCACTTGCTGTACTCGTTACCATTTCTTTTTTCTCAAGGGCTTTCCTCGCATACCAATACACACACGACAAATATTTTATCGATGGAAATAAAACGCACAATACAAATTTATGAATAATGTAGAATTGTGGATGAAATTTTTATGTAGCCAGGAACATACATTATCGAGCAAATATTATTGATTGCTTTTACGCCTGACAATAACAATCAACTGAGTGGAACACCGCGACGTGGATTTGCTGATTTGATTAGTGTGTGGACATAGAATATACATATGCATATAATATGTATATGCGTAGATGATTGTTTATACACAGAATTGTGAACATACAGTACTGATCTATTATTACTCAATCACCAAATCTGAAGTTGATAAATAGAAAATTTGTTGCAGATATCTGAAATGATATCTGATATTTTGCATCGATTGTGGAAATTTGTTAATAGGTTCACCAATATTTCGGTTCTCCTCGTTGAATGAATTAATAATCGGTGAGAACAAATGTAAATACATTGATTGAATATTAACGTTGAGCTTGAAAGAAATGTTTAAGTTCAGAGTGAGACAGTTTGTGTTTTTCGTTCTATACACATTCGAAGTACTGCAATTAATTTTTCCACGCGCTCTTCATTTGTGTGGATGTTTGGTGACATGTCAGGGTATGTTCACAGTGATGTAAAAACATTGGAAGCCAACATTATCGAAGTTTCTAGTTAGAAAATTGCAGTCGTTATTTGATGCGGAAGGGAAAGAAATAGACATAAATAATAACGCAGGTTCTCCTATTTCTACTATATGTGTGCATGTTATTATATATATAAGAGGCAGTGAGGAGAAAAATGAGGTGAGAAAATATAGATATACGGTAGGAGTTCTATCATTTTTATCTTTTCGCCCTCGAATACCATTTCAGTTAATCAATTACTCTTACTGGCGCGTATATTTATCTCTCTCGCCCGGATTAATTCCTTCACCAGTGTTCTCATGAACGAGAATCAATCAAATTAGGCGAAGGAAAAAAATTGCAAAAGATAAAGAATAACAAAAGAAAAAAGTCATACGAATCATCCTTCATTTATGTGTCGTTTCAGATGATAAAAAGTGAAAGAAATGAATGAGTAACGCAAAAAATAATGGAGACAATGTGAAGGGACATCACAACTTGTTTTATTTTCACAAAGCATTTCCGAAATTTCTGAATGTAACAGAAATAGAAGCAAAAAATAAACAGGAAAATAAGAGGACAATTATCGGAAGGGGAAGATAAAATACAAAGATAGACGTTCGGCAGAAATAAAAGTCAAAGATTATGAGACGTGAGAGCGTGTGGATGAAGCATTGGGGGCGAAGATAATTATTTGGGCTTCGTCCCCGTCGACTCCCCCAAACTCGATTCTTCATTTTTCTTCTATTTCGTTTTGTTTTTCCAACGGTCCGTCGGCCATATCACGCAGTGCGACGGAGTACAGACGCGAGCGTGTGGTCGTCAGCTTGGCACGGAAACGGAAAATAACCCAAATAAAGCCAAGACAAGAGAAAATATATAAATATATCTATGAGACCCTAAAGGGAATGACAGCAAAGTCGGGAGGTTGGTGGGCGTCTGTGAAGGCTTCGTGCGATTAGTACAGGGGCTTCGTGCATTGAGAGTGAAATTGTTGTACATACAGAGCGAAAAGGGGTGCAAAAAAATTAGTTACAGTGATCATGGGGATGTGCACATTTGAAGAGGAAAATAAAATGTTATAAGTTAATGAAGAGTGTTTAAAATAACGTGTGTGGTGATATTTGAACGCGTCAGTTAACAAGTTTGAGCTTCAGTGAAACGAAGCGTAAGGGAAAGGAGCCTGGAGAGAAAAAACGGTGTGAGAAATCGGACACGCAAGAAGAGGGCAAAGGTGCAACGGTATTATTATAAAAGAAATAAGTGCGGAAAATTGAGATAGAATAAAGAAAGGAAGTGGACAGCGCAGGCCAATACGTTACATAATGTGGACGATAAATGCAAAAAGGTGGATGAAGATTCCGAGGATGACGAGTGGAAACAGACGAGTAAGGACAAGAAATGTCTTCATCCTTACTCGCCCGGGGTTACAGTCGTGGATGTTGAGTCTCGGCTTTATATTCCTCGTACTTACAATCCTGCCACGAGGTGAGTGCATTCACTTTTTTCATTTTTTCTTATGCTTCTTTGTATGGTGTAAAGCTCCACATATAAATGTGTAGAGTATGTACGTGCGTGAGCTGCACTGAAAAAGGTATAAAGCTGTAGGCATTTTCGTGTTGGTATATATGCACAGCATAGCTCAAATATAATAGATCCAGATGCTCTTATAGAGTTTTCCTAGTTTTTTCATGAATAATAAAACCGAAGTATTGTGTTAAAATGTATTGTGAATATGGGGAAAGAAGTAATAATGAAAATTCATTGTAGGCATATAATAGTGGATATTTCTTCATGGATTATCTTGGGGAGCAACGGTGCTTTTCGAATTTTTTCATTCGTTCAACGTGATGGGGATGAGTAAAAAAAACTGGTACATGAAATTTCGATTGAATTTTTATCATAATTTTTCGTAATCTTCAAAATATTCTGGTAGACGGAAAAACGATGATTTATTTATAGAAACTTTTAATACCGTACCGAACTAATTGTCCAAATATGTCGTATTGTTCTATCAAACAATCAAATTTGTAATATTCTTGTCCATTCAGCGAATTTCACGTTTTCTATATCTGGACGATAAGATATTATCGAGTATGGTTATAAAAAGCGAAGAGTAGGATGGACGAAAGTAGAAATGAAATTTTTGAAATAAAAATAATTGGCCACGTACAACGGAAGTACTCCCGTTGCATTTCGGGTTAGCTTCATTTCTACTGCCCTTCCGAGTAAAATATAAATTTTTGTTCAGCTCTACTCGACTCCTTCCAACCATTAAATTAATTTCCAAGGCAAAAAAAAAGTAAAAAATTGTGGTTTGATGTCCTCAATTAGTCGGGGAGATTCAGAAAGACCACCGACTTGTTTCAGGTTTTTGTCTACCATTTATCTTACTCAACGTTACTGATCATACTATTGATCAACAATATAACATGGAGAAATGTTAGAGGAGTAAAATTCCCGTTGAATTTTCACGCTAAAACTTCGTCTTGAATCTATCAAAATATGATCCCTTTTTGTCTGTCTGATCCTCATGCAAAATTTCATCAATACACATCTATATGCCGGACGTAGTCCTTGGCCGTGAAGGTAGTTCAAAGGTTAGAATGTGAAAACAAAAATATGTAAATTTTCGTGATGAAGGACACGTTTCCCCGGGGATCTGTTTTGGCCTATTTTTTTCCCCCATATTTACACACATGGAAGTACTTGCCCACACCATACACACATGTAGTAAGCGAACCAACACAAAAAACCATGAAGAAGATTGGAAACAGTGGCAAACACTGGCAGATGTGTTTCAAAAAATAATCTAATACACGAATGATAAGCGAAAAAAAATATAACCAATACTGTTTTTTGTATCCCCCTAACGATGTTAAATTCAATTCTGATTTTATTTTCCCCTTTAGTTTATATTACATCACACACAATATTTACCGATATGTATACATGAGAATTTATTAAATACATCAAGAAAATGAAAATATGCAAAAAAATGAGGATGAAGAAGTGAGACATTCTGCTCCAATTGATGATAACATTATGGGAAAATCAATAATTCATCATTGAAGCTTGAAAGAGAGTTTGTGCACTGAAACCTTCTCAACAGTAAATGACTATACTTATACACATCATATTATATGTGCATATATTTAAACAAATTTCTGAAATAAAATTTCCCTGCAATGATTTCACTACGATCACTGATGTTGTCAACTGTTTGGGCTCATTTTGTGATTGATATAAATGCTGAAAGTAGAGAAGATTAGTGGTTACCAGTTTGGAGTATCTGAAAGCTTCTACTAATTCCCGAGATACGGTTTGCATCAATATCCATAGATATATCTTGATGTTTTCGGAATGATCGTATATGATATCACACAGATCCTCGATTGGAATTGATACAATAATCATCAATCGTCATTCACTTTGCTGCAATCAATGATAACATATTTTCTGTATGAATGTACAGGAACTGATGGACCCGGTTCAACCACTCAATCATAGATAATGTCTGGTAGTGTTTTTCCCCGATAAATTTTATCTTCATAATTGAATACAACAGGAAATAACTTTTATTAAAGTAGGATGATCTGAATGACGCTAAAGAGACTATGTTGTTAATAATTGTAGATGTATCGCGTTTCAAATGATATCTATTCGTTTTAACTCACTCTCAGGGGCGAATTTTTGAATATTTCTACTCTTTTGTCATGTGGAGAATGTGTGAAGAGTGTCCATATGAATTAACAAGGTGTCTGGTTGATAAACACGAAAAAGATTCACTGAAAAATCGACACTGTACTACTGAAACATTAAGTATTTCATCAAACATTGAAAATTCAATTAAAATAAAATGGGTTTGTGATGAAATAGTTAACTGGTAGTCTTGAATTTACACTGTCGATAACTACTATTCTGCAGAGTTTGCTTCAACCGTATATTTAATAACCCCTTGCGGGCACACATGTCCCACTGTGACATCATTGTCACATGTCTATTTGTCTTGGCCACAGCCTGAATCAAATATTTCACTTCTAAATTCGTATCACCTTTTCATTCTCGAATACAGTTTTCATTCCATCTAATAAACGTGTTATAATCCATCGGAGAGAATCATTGTGAAAGATTTTGGATATCTCTCATTTCAATTGACAGAGGATTGAAAAACTGTTACGAAATTGCGAATTGATATTTTCCAATTCTCCAATTTCAAGTTACTCATTCGTTGTGTTGACAATCGGTCATTTAATTGTGTGCATCCATTATGTTGGACACTCAATCGTTATGGAATGTCGATGCAATTTATGTTGCAACGTAAATTGAAACTCGGTCAATTTCGATTTCACATTGTGGGCGAATACACATTTGTTAACTGTCGAAATATTTGTTATTTCGTATGAAATTTTGAACATTATTCACATTGCAAACTTCGACATGTTCTGAATAAATATTTATCTGCACGTGACAAACATTGATGAACATATTATGTTTCTATTATCTCTATTTGTGGTTTTTCAATTGTAAACAATTTTTGAAAGATTATATTGTTATCGTAATGAAGATGGGGAAGATACATTTCATGAAAATTGGAATGATAATCACGTCAATCATGATAAGATTCTATTTAAAATCCGGGTCAAGATGGAAACGAAAATGGAATAGAATGAAAATTAGTGAGCGAGAAAATTTTTCAGTTCAAACTCATAAAAAGAGTGGGAAAAAAATCACATTGCGGAAATTGCGCATTTGGATCGAAGAAACCACGAGATTCGAATGAAGAATATGTTCTTTGAAAGCTTTTTTACCGTACGTTCGGGGTATAGAATCTATTCATCGTGATTCCACTGCGATTGTGGTACTTTTTTCATGAATTTTCGATGGTTTAGAGTTGGGCCACTTTTTTACATTTATATATTTATATACACACACATTGATGAACATAGATATCTAATGACTTTTTACATAAATAGAACTGAGAAGCATGGAAAATAAAAGTTTCAAATTTCTCCAGCATTTCAAATTCACGAGCAAGATTCACGGTACACACAGGGATTACATCACTGATTTTTCCCTTTTATTATACGAGCAAAGATGATTTAGGAAAGTTCATATTCATATATTTATCTTGTAGATTTCTGAATGCAAGCTCGTACAATATGGCGAACACGAATTCATCAACTTTACAAGAGGGCGCCCGTACAGCTAAAACAATATCGACAAGTTGCGAGCCATGTGCTTGCGGTAAGACATTTATGATGCTGTAGCGCTCACGTTTATGCAGCTGAGCATTATGACTTTACAGAAACATAATGTTAAGCCTGCACAATTGATTATGATATTGAGTGATAAGTACTCTTATAATTTTGCTCAGATGAAATACATTCGCATCAACGAGAGTGATAATCATTAAAAAACTAAAACCAATATCATTCATATATATTAAATAATCCTCTTCTCATCAAATTGCGAAATATTCAACGAATTTTCGTTGTCTCCAATGAAAATTTGTCGTTAGCATGGTATAGTGACGTTCAGCACGATTTTTATAGGTAGCGAAAAATTTCCCCGTTGATACCTGATGAGAATTCAGAGGATAATTCATTCAATGGCGATAGAACGTTGTCACATTGTTGAATGGAATTTGATGCATTTTGCCACTGCAGAAAATGATCAATTTCACGATATTGTTTACACGATGACTCGATAATATTTCTCCATATTTGACATCTCTCCACATTCATATGTTCCCTCATGAAATTTACTAATTTAAATTGTGTTCAAAGTGAAAATGACTTGATTTACACATTTTCAAACGACATCAAACTTTCCATTCATACATACTATACATACATACAATTTTTTAGTTTCATCACTCGAAATCTTTTTTCTCGTCGTTATATCGTGTGATAGAGCAGTGGTGGTCCCACTCGAGCTTCGAGTTAACGAGCGTAAACCGCACCCGAACGTGATAGCACACATACAAATGGGCCAACTGTACAAACACACAGAAGCACGTTCACATTGGATGAATGTACGTGTTCTCGTCGTTATGCCGACGTATCTGATTCTTAATTTTAAGATCCAACTTGTCTCTCAATGTTCATGTCAAGTAAAAAATGAAACAAAATAATATATAGAATATGTGTTTGTCTGATGATACTCAACAGGAAGATTATGTCAAGTGGATATTTGGGTTAATTGGGATGCAGAATCAAGAGGAATATCTGTGTAGATATATGTTCATGAAACGCGTAGATATAGACCTATGTACTCCGACATATAGATCTCATTATATCTAATTTAAAATGTCTATTCGAATTCGTTATATTATTCATTGAAGAACGAATGTTGAGTAGAATTTTCCAATCGCGTTGATGGGATCTTAATCATAATTCAAGGTGGCATATTCAATTAGACATTCGCTTTTTTCCAGAAAGATTTTTTTTTGTGTTCTTTTCCAGTTCCACGGATTCGCTACTGGTTATATCAACGCAGTTCATTTGTATAAATAGGATAAAATTCGGAAGAGGGAAGTTTCGAACGGTAAGCCGCGTGATATCTTTACATACAGTGAAGAAAATATTATGATGAACTTCTTGTAGCTTCCTACAGATACATAATCACGGTCTTCCAATGTTTTCTGAAGAAATATTTTCTGATAACTGGTTTTATTGGTCTTATACCGATATTTATTTCACTGTTTGACGCAGTATATTGAACTTTATCATTTTCATGGCCCAATTAAGATTGTCAATTCCTTCCACTTGCACAGGGTGATAATACAAAAAATAGAAGTAATTTAGCTAACGAATTTTCATTTATTCAAATGAATTTCAACCAGTTAATGTTGATTTCATTTGCGGTCTCATGAATCCTAGAAAATTTATGGTTTCGATGAATCAATTTGGAGGCTCGGTATTGAGGGTCATTTCAAGCAAAATCCTGTTTTACGGCAACGCAAAGATCCACAGCAATCGGCATCATATTGGTACTGAAAATTTCTATATGAATTGAGGAGGAATTAAATCTACAATGACTCATGAACTTTCGATATATTTGTTCATAAATTACGAATTGGAACTTACTCGTGTTTTCGATCGACAGCTAGCACGACATGATATACCTGGGATTGTGAATAATGATAATAGGATGAAGAGACACAACAATAGGAACTTTTTGATCATCATCTTGAACAATTTCTCCTGAAGGCATTGAAAATATTCGGAATTTTTTATATTAGATGCCAAATGAATCATTGAATAATTCACAAAAAACTTTTCATTACTTACGATCGATATAAAAATTTCTCTGTGAAATGTTCCTTACTGGACGGTTTTTCCAGAAATGCACAGTGCTCCCACAGTCACCCGCAGTGTACTTGTCCGATTATTTAAAGCTGAAATTCTCTTTGGGGGTAATCGCCTGCAATCGAGATCTTTTGTTCAAATAAAAGATGACAGACAGTTTCATGAACAATGAAGTTTATGAGTCTGAGAGGTAAAAGTGATTAGATGAGAGCAATTAATATCTATTAGAGAGTATAGGCAGCAATTTTCAATTGATAATGGATAGAGAATGAGAAAATCCTGTATGGAAACAAAGCAATTATCATGATAATTACTACACCGTCAATTTTTATTCTGAAAACAATATATGGTGCAATTGTTATGAAGACAGTAATTGGTAATTTGGAATATGTTGACAACTAATCGAATTTGAGATCATCCAAAACGATTTGGTATCATTTATTCAATTTTGTTGATCTGGACTAATCATTCTTCGAATTGTAAATCCATGCTTGAAACATGTGACACAAAATATAGCGAGGTAATGTGGCTTCCAGTTCCTTTTTTGAGTTAATTCACACGAATACATCAATCGACTATCAGGATCATTTCCAGAAAATTAAAATTCCTAAAATGCAGGAATGGAAAAAAAATATTACAAATGGACTAACGTTGAGATCGAGAAAAAAGCTGTGGGAAAAAGTCCGTATGCTGTTTAACTCCTCATGACTTTTTCAGAACCACGAGTAAGTAGTTACGCTTTGCCACTATTTTCAAGATCCAATCGTATTTCATAGAGAGAAATAGGTATGAGACTGAGAATGAGAAAAAGTACAGGTGAGAAATCGTGGATGCAGGTGCAACACTTAATCTTTGTACAGTGTTTCAGTTAGAATGGGTGGGGCGAAGGTAGAGAGGGTAAGAAGTGAGTGAGAATATGAAGCTGCAAAGAGTATGAGGTGAGAAGATCTCTCGACGAACGTAGTGCAAGTTGTTACACTGAAAGATTGCTCTCTTGGTATCTACATGTATTTGTATGTATGTATACAAATTGTCGAGAACGGTTGGGTGTACGTTGTGCATTTTCGTGGCTTCATTAGGTCCACACGATGAATGGAAGAACGTCTGGTGCAATGTGAATATCTACAGTCAAGTCATCCTTTTAGTTGAGCTACATTGCACAATATTTTTAATTGGATGGAGTTCGACTGATGAAGAATTGCAGTGTTTCATTATTATATCATATCTTAATTAATGATACGAGTGGTTGAATAAAAAAAAATGTATTTCAATGTGCAATGTCTTTTAAAAAATGATATCCACACAGATGAACGATTCATAAATTTTTCTTCCTTGGTGGAAGTTGAAAACGTGGCAGTTGAGATACGATCATCATTATTTTTTTTTCTCGTTTTTCTTAAAGGGTTCGGGATATCCAAAATGAATCAGACACGGATTTCATGTAAAATTGGATGAAGGTAAGATGGTGTGACGATGGTACGGGTAGTTGAAATGTCGCGCATCTCAATCATTTTCACGGTTGCATCGATAAAATGTCACGCCTCTCTCGACCGCATTTCACTTCTTCCACAACTTTCATTTTTCCTTTCTTCATTATCTACTTCAGCTGTGCGGTGCACCGCTTTTCATGACCGTACTTTTTCATCATATGAATTTTCCAAAGCGTAATAGAAGCGAAAAATATAGTTATGCAAACGAGTTCTGTTCCAACTCATTCATTAATATCACGGATCCATTAATTTACACATACCAATCTCTATACCATAATGTAAATATGGAATGGTAGAATGAACTTTTCCATATGTTTTACCGAAGTTATCAATTTTTAATTTGAACAAAAAGCGAATCCCAATCCACCCATATTATTCAAATATTATTGGATTGAATATGAATTGAAAAATGGAACTCATAATTGAAAGAGTACACCTCCATTCCCGCATGTTATCATCAGAAAATCGCACGAATGAGACATTATTCATTTAACAAACACAAATACATGCGTGATTAATTATTTTCACGATCCGACAAGCCAGATAAACATTTATTCTGTGAACAGTAATATAAAACGTATTTTGAAATGGAAATTTTAATTGTTTGTGGCAGGAATTAATATGGCGGTAAAAAATACTTTGAAACGTAACCACTTTATTCAGTTACATGAAATTTCTCGTGCATTTCTTCCACCATACAGCACCGTTCTCTTCACCTTCCTCATTTCACTTCCATCACGTCATGTCCAAAGAGCGTAGATGTTGAATGCATACCATATGACTTTCAACATCATCTCTAGATGAATTTCTGTATCCGACAAAATTCTACCAAGCGAGAATTTTCACACGCACATAGTACGTACGAATATGTACATCCTGCATCACCGCCTAATCTTCTCTATTTTAATTCACGTATATACACCATACATATGCATATATTAGTAGGCGGAACGTCATTTTCAATTAGTGTCGACAATTCGCGGTCGTATGAATATACCACCGCTGTTATAAACCGTACTTACGCAAAGCGAATGTGGGAAACGATATGAAGCGGTGGAATAGTTGGAAAGAACTGGCTGAATTAGGAGAGCGAGATGAGTAGTTGGATTAAAACAAATATGATGAAATGAGGAGAACGAAAGAGGCAAATCTTGAGATTATTGTTTAACAAATTGAAAAAGTCTACGGGGATTAATCGTGAATACCGAGAATGTGTGGTGTTATTATTTGGATATGAGAGGAATAATTTTCTTCTTCAGTTCGAATTTTGTAATGAGTCTCCACCATTTTATGGTATATCTTCACATCGATGTCTCTGTTCATCTCCAAGCGGGAAAAGCGCGGCTGATAAATTGGAGAAAAATTGGTGAAGATATTTCAAAAGGTACCAAGAGCAAAATGAGAATTTATGTCCACAAAATGTGAATTTATTAAAAATGAAACAGAAAAGGCGCCATAAACAAATTCATGAATAGTAAATAAATATTTTTTGATGAATGGAAGATAAATTCATTTATCTAATGTAAACATATTTTTTTTCTTACATTGGGGCGAAGCATACGCCAATCCATTTATTCAAATCATGGCCATTCATAACTACGTTCATGCTCTCGCACTACCACACTTGGAATAGTTGATGGCAGGGGTGTGCGGTGATGCGGTAGACAAGAGATGGAGATGAAAGTGGCGGAGTGGTGGAAGAGTGGTGGAAGAGTGGTGGAAGAGTGGTGGTGAGGCTGGGTCTCCATTTAATGGAGATTTATGTTTACATTGGGAGTGTAGTAGCCCACTTGGCAGCCAGTTGGGCAGTAGTAACACCCACCTTGCGATATCTTCGTTGTTTCTACCTACTGCACTGCATACTGCTCTAGTCAAACAGGGCATCAGGCCAAAATTGTTGCTTCAACAACTCATTATCATTTGTCCACACACTTTGAATTTGTTCTGCTTGTTTTTGGCCTTTTGAAAACATTTATATTTATGAGCAACATTATATATTGTGTGATATATAAATGCAAAACTAAAATTCGTTTGGTTAAGTACTTTGTGAAACATTTAGCTTGGCATCGCGTCTCCCCTTTTATATATCTGTATAGTTTCTCACAGGTCAATTCCCCCCCTAAACATTTTGGCTTATTTACAAACCACTAAGTGTATACCATATACAAACTACCTTCCATCTTGGTTAGTTGAACATGGGGGCGGATTTTCCGCCCACAGAATGTTGCCGCGACGACCCAGAATAAATATTACGTTGCAACATCGCGCGGCTAAGTTGTATACACTTGAATCGCCAACGTCGTATACATTAATGCATATACATATGTATATATATTACACAAAGAGATGATGTGAAGTTTAGCAAATTGTACCGAGGGGTTGTGAAGATGCAAAGGTAGAGGTATGATAAAAAGAAAGTTTGTACTTTGAAACGTGGGCTTGGTAAAACTCGAGTTAATATTTTCCATTTTACATCGTTGGTATTTGTCTTTTCTTTTTTTCACTGATCCTTCCATTTCATTCTCATCTTTCTTGCATTTTCCCGCCGCATTGATTCTATTTCTTGTTTCATAACGTGGCACCGAGGAAAAATAATGCGCAAACTAATTTATATATTTTTTTATCAGTATTCCATGACACTTTTTTTCATTTTAATACGATACTTTCACCGCGTGTTCACGTAACACTCTGTCCCAGGTGTATGGCGACAATATTCTTGAGTGATGCGATGCCATATAAATACATATACATCTATATATGATATCCTTGTTGCACATATGGTGTATATATGTATATACACCACTGCAAAGTCGCGAATTTTTTTTTTCTACAAACTTGCAAACTCCAAATCCTCTTATCTATTTTTTGTTTTACTTCTTCGACAGATAATATTGAACGACAAATAGATAACTTCGTATATAGAATGGATATAAATTGTGTCACAATATTCATTGACGGATGATATTTTTTGACATCTGTCGAGAGAAATTCGTTTATTAATAACAAATTGAATCAATAGAATGGAAAGAGAATACCCAAATACGAATTATTAATCTTGCAATATCGTAAAAACGGTGGTTTGCGATTTTTTTTAGATTAGAAAATATAGAGAGAGTTTTATAAATTAATTGCAAGAGTTCACTCTGAATAATTATGAAAAATACAATTGTTACGACATTTTTTTTCATTCTATATTCAGTTAATTAGTAGAATGAATAAATAGAATAACAAATTTATTGTCACCATTCCACATTAGTGACTGTCTACTAATGAACATTGGATAAGTACACATACACCTACGTTATAGCATGCATAACTAAGTGTAATTGCCACAATTAACCAGCAACTGAGTTTAATGAGCAAAAATAGTAAAGCAGTGATAAAAAGGGAGAAAAACCTGCGTATGGTCAGACGAGAAATGAGTCACCATGCGACATAGATTGTTTCTTATATTCTCAATAATATTAATGCTACTTTTTAATTCATAGGAATAGGAGAGTGTGTATGTGTGCATTGCTCAATCATTCAAATTACCAGTGGGAAATTTTTAATGTGATATAAAGTTTACCGATGCTTGTACTGATGTCAATAGATCTGATGAGCAGTGCTCGTCAATGAGTTATGAGAATAAGCTTTCACGAATATAAATGTGGATGGATATGCGTAGGAAGATAGTCGGATGAGAAAACAGTTTGATGTTCATACGGTAGGAATATTTAACGAAAATCAGGTTCATGAGGCAGTAGTCGAATGTTTACTACTGCAGAGATCGACCAGTGCCACGTTTGATGCCGAACGTGAAATTGTTTAAACATGCTATTTGATTTGGTATCGTCATGGGAGGTATTGATGCAAAGAGAGGATGGGAGTGGGATTGTGGTAGTGGATGAAAAGCGACAGAGTGTTGCATGTAGTAATGGTCGTTGGTGTGAATTTAGGTCATACGATTGGTTACTTCATCATCAACGTGATGTTGAATCGGTATGCAGCCATTGAATATTACCGTGTGTTTTGTGTACTTGTCTATGATGATGAATGTCACTCTTAATATTCGATGTGACATTTTCTTCCATTTGTATTCATGAAAGGACAAAAATTCAAAATGTCTTTGTTTATGTAGTGAATGACTGGTGAAAAATATTTATCTGAGTTCAGTTTTTGTTTTGGTTTATTTCTATTTTCCGTTTTGAAAGTGGATACGTGGGAGGTTTTCATACGGTCACTGAGTTTGAATTTGTCGTTTGAAATTGGAGAACTAGAGTTGCAGGTTCATTCTTGTGAAACGGAATTTTTTATAAACAAAAATTTTTGTTTGTGATAGGAATATATTGAGGTGTTGACTGTGATAGGCATTGTGTCGTGTTGCAGAATGTAGTGTAGAATTTTCATTGGTGGGTCTTTTCATTCTGGACTTTTTGAGACCAAAAATGATTTTCGAATTGTCATTGGAAGTTTCTTGATGAGTGCCAAAAATTTTTGTATGTCATACCATTTGGTCCTTGACCTTTATTTTTCCACATTCAGGAGGCCACTTGATATCTGTACAGTATTTGAATGTATATTGCACACGGTGTTATTGGAGTAGCCACTTTTTGCGCCCACCTCCCGATAACAATATCCCCTCAGTGGATTTTCATACGCCAGTTCACTTCCGGTTATTCGAGCGTGGTAATATTCAGGATATCTACTATGAAATGAAATACGAAAATATTTTGAAGGTGTTGTGAGAGTAGAAAAAAATACGGGAATAAATGAAATTTTAAAACGTTCATATCATAACATGAAAATTAACCCATTGCTACTTTCCCACGTTCCACCTACCCACCTTCCTCTTCCTCTTCCACTCCTATTTCCACTTGCACTTTCTCTCGTTTGCACATACACGATAATGCTTTTATAGAATTTATCACCAAGCTGCTGACAAAATTTCATATATAAAATAATACTATCAATAAATTTTCCACGTCCCCACTTAGTCTTTTTTTTTTCTCTGTTTTCATCATTGTTCATTTTCGTTTCATCGCATTTATGGATCGAACTGTTTGCCCGGAAAGCCAAGGGAAAATTCCGGAAATTGATCCCGCGAACACCGGAAAATTCACTTGGACGCGTCGAGGGGATGAAAAAAAAGAAAGATGGAAGGAAAAAAAAAGTGAAACAGTAGGAACCAGTGTCACGCTTGGTCAAACACTAATCTCCACTTTCCTCTTTATTTTTCTTGTTCCTTTCCATTTTTTTCGTTCCACCTCGATTTTATCTTTTCTCTCTTTCCTCTTTTCTTCATCATTGCCAACTTTTCTTACTTAGTTTAGTTTTCTCATCTAGAAAAATGAAAGATTGATATTCATTTTGATTGGACTTGTTATTTACGTAGACATATTCGTATATATCTGCATATCGAGAATGTGATAGACGATGAGAAACTTGTTCACTGTCGCATTTGACGTCGTCAATAGTAGGGAAGTGTGGAATTGGCTCTATGTCACATATATTCTGAACATTTCAAATGAACCGACTGTCATGGTCAGCTGCTACATATCGGACTCACACAACAATATATTACTATTAATATTGATCCATGCATTAGGTGAATAAATACGTCACTACCCTATACATGAATCCTGTATTGATATAGACACGTTATTTGTGACGATTGTCTAAACAAAATAAATACATAAATTCCATATCAATTTATTTCGTTTGGATTTGTCATCATTCACATTTATAGCAGAATAATAAAATCAGATGATTTTTCATTGGGAAATTTTCTGTCAATATTGATAATATTTCACGGTGAGTTTCTGTTCGAATTCGTATTCCATCTTGAAAAGTATTTCAATGTGTGAGAAATTTATCGTATCAAGATATTGATCACCGTTTGTGTGAACCTCTAGAATGAATGGTGAAAAATAGCAGCTTCACCTCGGGCGTCATGGATCCCCCTTAATACAATGAGTGTGTTAAATTGTGAAGATGAATAATGAGGAAAAAACAGTTCACGCTGGTGTATTGTTTGAGATGAATTGAGGAAAAATAATGGGTATACAAATTGCGTGAATATTAATCTGAGAATTTTATTCACAGCAACATTTCATTTGTTGTAAGAACAAAGAATTTATGAATATTGCTACCACAATTTTCACTCAGACGAAACACTTCACATCAGTTGAATAACTAATTCGAGTACTTTATATTTGCAATACGAAAAAGTTTGTGACATTGTGTTGGAAGTAATGAAAAAATTGGATTTATAAACTAAAATGTGATTCATATAAAAAAATGGACTCCATAAATCAAAGTCATATTCTCCATTCGTGTAAACGACTTCGCCAGTTACTTTGGTAGTATTTGTCCACCAATATATCACCATTCTCTTGGAAAATTGCCACAAATTTGATGGTCAAGCACCTTCATATCATCCTGACACTGTTTCTAGCACTCAACTCCATATCTTCGACCTCGTCTCCATCTTCTTCATTTTCTTTTACTCCTCTCTCACTGTTAACATCGTGTCGAATACTCAAGACACCTGGCAAACAACGTTGATAAAAATGGAAGTTGCAAGGAAAGAAAGAACAGAAAAAAAGTAAAATAAAGAAAAAGAAGGAAGAAAAGAAAAATGTAAAAAGCTTTTATAATTAGGCCTGGAGGCAACGCGCGCGTTGCTCGTCTAATTACCTCTCCAAAAATTCCAGTCGACTGAGTAAGTGCTTTCTATACAACTTGAGAGAATGTATATACCATCACATTCAAGACTTTATTCACTTATACATGACGGACAGACGACGAACGTTATGCGCCCGCGCATCTCCAACCGATTCTTTTTGCCATCAAGCGCTTATATTATATATAAAGAGGATATATAGTTTATAAGTATAAGGTCTTGAGGGTATATAAATTTTGAAGTAGACGAGACTTTAAAACCCAAGAGCATCACCCATCAACGTGTAGGCAACGTATCTGGTAGCTATGACGAAGATGAAGACCACCTTCGTAGCAGATTGCAACCCCTCTTTTATATATATCTGTTTGCAATGACATCATCAAGCGACACTGCACCGGCTGGCATCGAGTTACTTCCGTATCATTTTCATATCTCGATACTCTATCTTGCTACTGCTCTCTGTGGCTTCTCTGAATTGTTAAAAATGATAGGGAAGAATGATGAGATAAATATTGATGCGGGTTTCTTGCTACATTGTAATTTCAGATATGCTTGATATCATGATGATACTTTGAACGGGAACTTCAACCTTCATTAGTATACAAGAACATTTAGAACTCATTTTGTGTAAGAACAGAGACTTTGAGCGCACCTTGAAGGGGAGATTGTAGTTCTTGAAAGAGTAATTAGTTTCGTAATGATGAAGGCAGACCCAGTAATTTTGGGAACTTTCTTTCGTTTAATATGCACCAATAATTCATTTGGAGTCATCACTCATTCATCGTTCTAATATAATTTCCAATCAAGATGAAATGCTGATGTTAGACCAGGTCGTTATCTTGATAGGAAGAATTTACTGCACTGGTACGGATTAATAATGCAAGTTCACTCATGTTTACAACTTCATTTACTTTCATGACGTTACCACATAGTTGAATATTGGAAACTTCGATTTTCTCCAAGTATGCAACTTTGCTCAAAGACCTTTCTCCAATCGGCCCTTTATCTACCATCTCATTCGATATGCTGAAATATATACATGAACTTATACGCTCCAACATCAAATGAACTCCAGCCAATTGTCAGAGCAACATTGTCCTTTGTTGTGTATATTTTCGGCTCTCAGTTCCACATCTATCATCGATTCAATTGCTATGACAATCGATGGTTCATCTCGGAGACCTGATGTATACAACAACTTTGTTGAGGTCTTTGGTCTTGAACAAGACAATCCGTTATATACGTTGTTAGAGTCTTTGATGAAGTTTCATTAGGACAAAAGTAACAAAGAGAGAAGTTGTGTCAGAGAGGAAAAGAAATACGAGACAGTTTCAATACTTCTCAAGAGGTAATGTGTATAGAAACACTACCAAAGTAACAGAATGAATCTGTATAAGTGTATATATATGCTAAAAAGAAGAGTTAGAGAAGGGAAGTGGAGCTTTTGTGATAGACACGCGGTTGAAGAAGAATCGATAATATGTGAACGAGGTGGGCTCAACAGTTTGAGTGTTTATCCATGAGGACTAAGCTCTCGTGATTATAAAGCTGAGCTTTGAAAGCACATGAGGGGGTGATGTAGAGGATATGTATAGGAGTGAGTTGATGATGTTGTGTAATGTCAGTGAAGGGTGATAAATTGTTACAGAAGTATTTTTTGAGTTCATCTGTCGAATGAAACGATTTGTGAAGCAACGCAATGGCTTTCTTCTTTGTTCTTTTGTAAATTATGTCTCTGTATCTAATGATGTACAGTTCATGGATGAAGGAATCGATTATCCCTAACGAAAAGAGCAGATGATTTGTTATGCATGGAATTTGCATTTTTTTTGTAGATTTGGGGAATGTTTTTTGTACATGCACTTGTTTATGATTCTCAATATTCATCTACCGAAATTTTCGAAGTTTCTTTGGAGAATGAACTTGTCGATTCTGAGCTGATCATGCTGAGAAGTTTTCTAGAGATGTTCCATAAAAGTTTGCGAAAGTGATGCAACAAGGAACTGAACATGTGAAAACTCGTGAAATTAAGGTAGACTGGAGATAATGTAAGTAATGAAGATTGATAGAGCAACCGCGATGTCTTATATTAATGGAAGAATTATGAAAACTGTAACAGATGGAGCGGCGCAGACGAGAGAGGGGATTGTCTCTGAGTTCACTTGAAAATATATTGCAGAATAAATTTGGTATGACACAACACGTCGAAGAGATTATCTAGAGGTAACAGCAGAATTTCACCTCTCACTTCTTCCGTTAGTTCACGATATAGTTGACACCAACGACGTGTTCATATATACAGATCAAGTAGATGGATAATAGTAACGAAAGAGGCTTTAGCATGACAGCTTGTAGAGACTTGGTTGATTATCCGATGATGAAGTCAGTTGAGGGATATAAATCTTGAGATGTTCCAAAAGGAAATGTTGATTTGAGACAAGATCCAACATTTTCTATCGTTTATGCTCCCAGTATCACGAAGATATTGGAGCATATTTATAAATAAATTCATGAAGGCAATGAAAATGTTCCTTCCTTGAATGCATCAGAGCTTGGAGTCTTTCCCAAGAGCATAATGGAGTGGTGGAAATTATTCATATCCTACGAAGTTATTGAGAATTAAATACAGTCACTCGATATGCAGGAGACCAAGTCAATGAAAGTGGAAAATACTTCGTTTTTCTAACATTATTAATTCAGCTGAAATTTTAATGTTGCCCAATCGAATTCTGTCACATGAGGTATTGGGTGACCCTCCATTCATCGAACAGGAATGAAAAGAGCTTTCTATTGTGGAATTGGATATTTCCATCAGGAATTTTCACAAAAATGAAAAAGCTTTGTAGAATGCTCGGGCATGTTTCACATAGGGTTTATTTTTCTCACAAAGAAATTCTGCCACACAAGAGCCACAAACCGAAACCGAATTGGACCGAATGATAACGACGAAATGAAACATTCGAATGAACAATACGATTTCAGAAATTGAAAATCATATCAAAATTATTCCCAGAAAATTTCGAATATCAAACATCTCTCGACAAACATACGTGGGAACTTAATCGATCGAAAGCTCTGAGGCATTTGATTCATTTAATCATTCGACCATATTTAACACAACCATTTGATTAACTCCCACAAACATATTTGACTTTATTCGCATAAATTACATCATTTGGATGGAGTTATATCCAATATAACTAAATTTGACTAACGCATTCCCATTAAAACTAAATATCACTCGACGAATATGTAAATTTATTCCGATAATTAATTATGAACTTGATTATTATTTCAATGCAAATCACCATACATTTTGAAACTATATCTGTCATAATTCATACATGTAATAAGTTCTCTATCACAATATCACGATCTAATGTCAAGGATTATTGAAAGGACACGAAGGACAAACCCGTTCAACACTCGCGTCCTATACCGCTAAGGGCAACGCGGATCATCGGATATTCTGTGGATATTGTGTGATAGTTCCGCTATGTATGGGTTGATCCGGGTTTAAACTAACTTCATCAATGCCCATGTCCTCCCTTCCCTTTGCATACACAGCAGTATATCGGCTCACAACACATGCCAATTTCATCTCATGCGATACCACAACTGCACTTATGCAATAAAAACAAAAATTATATTGTTCTTCATCAAACAGATGCAGGTTATGACATTCAGCATGGTTGAATTCAGGTGTCGACCCGATTTGTGAATAAATTGGATGATGGAATTTTCAGGGTACTTTCTCTCATGAAATTCTTATCAATGAACTATGATGGCGATCGTTGAATGAATTAAGACCGCCTGTATAAATATTGAGCAATTTCTGAATCGAGATGGACTTGTTGGTGAAGTTGCTATTGACTTTTCTTGGTTCATTGATAGTACGGTGATAATCAGGCAATGTCTATCATGTTACCAGGGTCATTGTATAGCCAACAATGATCGCCACAGCCTGATCCACCTGATTAACCCGAATTGTACTTGCCATCCAACGCTACTATGCTACTGTGCATGTATTTATATGTGCCTGTATGTGCACGTGTATACATTGAGGCGCATTGACCATTACGAAAATTACCATCTGATTAGCATTGATCATACCCGCACATTTTCCACATGGATCATAATGCACCATTCAAATGAATTGGATAGGATGTAAAATCCCAGTGAAAAGTACGCAATGTGAAATTCAGTGAATGTTTCCATGATTGTTTGTATCTTTGATTAAATATTGAAACTCCCTATTAATCAATGCAAATATGATAAGAGTGAGTTGATCGTTCCGGTATTTCAAATAGAGCTCCAAATCTCCACTGAACCCAAAATAATTTGAAGGGAAAAAGTTCTGATAAATTTTTAATGTATATGTTGGAATTAACGTTTCTCTAACGCTCTAGTTTACAATAGGTGTTGGAAATCAGCACAACCCAAGGGTAATTCCCTCGACTTCTCCCCAACATTTAATATAAATTTAATTACGAATGTAAATGTTTATGCAGACATCATGATAGGGGTTGACTTGTCATAGTGAGCGGATGTGGAGCAGTGTGCCATATGAAGACATTCTCCCTAAACGTTGCGCTGCCGACCACTATCGCATTTCTACCCTCGCCAGCATAACGCCCAACATTTCATCCCCCATATATACAATTTCCTTGATCTGTGTGAGCTCCAGCATGTATCATGGTAAGGTTGTTGGTTGCCAGCACATTGTCTTCACCTTCTTTCATCCAATGCGAGTGCTTCGCTTGCTCTCACTTTTCCATTCACTTCATTGTTATGAATCCAACCCTCGACCCTTTGAGCGGGCACGTAAACACAAGCAGAGCAGAATATATACTCATATATTTTTCTATGTGCATGCTACACTGACAATTTGCACTCTCACTTCGTCTCGTCTGGTTTGCTCTCTTGTGGCGTCACCTATCCCGTGAGCATTGATTTTACTCCACCTGGTGAGAGAAACAAAGGAGGATAGTTGGTGGTACTCGGGGTGGATGAAACAGGGGTGAAGTAAAAGGGAGTTGAAGTGAGGCGCTGGATAGCTTGGATAAACAGCCGTCAACCATCAACGCTTTTGTATGCGGTTTTGTTGACAACTCCACTTGATTTATCTCTCACTGAATCTTCTACTATTGGTTATAGATGTATATGTTCCTCTGTTTGTCTCCAACAATCTCTTGCACTTCTACTTTGCCTTCGAAACTCATTGATGTATATGTTTCAATGTATATATGTTCATAAATAAAGGTACTTTGATATTGTGTGCATGTGGGATGGATTTGTATAGATGGTCACGTATATTACGTACTTTGATCTAGCACACACGTGTGTTTGAGTTTCGGAGAAGTCATGGCTTTGATCGCTTGTGTATATATGTATTGGTGAAAGCGATAGGAAATACTATGATTATGCTTGCAGGTCGATGAAGTTGCTTGATTCAGATATGAAGTTGGATAGAAGGAGAATCTCCCAGTCTTATCACCAACAAGTTTCATAACTGTTGTCAAAATATTTCTTACAACTTGACATTTACATATTTGCTACAAATTTGAATGTTTATGTTCATTGTGATTTTTGATGGATGTTGATATGAATGTAAAGAGCACTGTCACATTTTGTATATTGGAACGCTATGAAAAATTCAATTTTCGCAGCCTCTTGCCAGTTTCTCTTTATCGTAGATGCCTCCCTATTTTGTTCTCTTTTTGCCCTTGTGCTCCCTCTCTTCTGTGGTGGCATCGACGATCGAAGGACGTTGGTGGTAGAGGGTGAAGCCAAGGAGAACACACACATACATACATACCATCGATAACCGCATGGTCGACCTACTTCAAGCGGTCATGCGTAAGGTTAACAGGTATCAGGGCATGAGGTAGAATACTGGGGATGGTATAGATATGGTTCATACGTGTGGGCGATGCGACAGGAATATTTCAAATGGGTGAGAAACTATATCAGGAATGTGAGTCATCGTCTGAATTAAATCGCACAATGAATAAGTTAGATAATAAATATATGGATGAATATATAAATATTTATATGAATGAGAGAAAGATATATTCCCAAATCATGCACAATCAGTGTTATTGAATAATATACTGGGCAATATTCTCCCATACTGTCTGAATTGTATACAGGAAGGGAGAGAGAAATTGTTCTTGACAATACTGACAGATTTGTGAGAAACTCTTCCAAGAATCCAAACGATTGATGAAAGTTTGAAATATATTTTTGTAGAGTTTCTTTTTCAGGATGAATCCAGGAAATATTTTTGTTTTGAACATTTTCAACGAAGAATGGAAGCTTAATACTCGTCATCAATTCTTACTTTGAGGGTTGGTCTCTTCGTTTTCGTGAAAAATGTACGAAAATTTGCATTTAAATTAAAAGAGGAGATCTGGCTTTGCCCCGAGTGAAGAAGTAGTCATTGAAGGAAGGCTTAGGTCCTTGATTGAAAAATATTTTGTCTCCTCAAGTGTAGGAAAATAAATACGTTGTTGTACAGTCGAGGAAAAATGAGTCTTTTCTTTTGTTTGAAAGTGAGATTGCGCGATAATTGCAAGCTCATAACACCATAATTCAGAGTTCTCCTCATTTTTCTTTAGTATTATTTTGTTCTAATATTCTTCTTCTACGATGGTGTATTACAACACAGTTCACTTCAACTCTCTTGGCTCCTCTTGACAGCACATCTAATAGTAGACGTCGTCATCGTAGACTTGCTCTTGAGAAATATCGTCGTAACTCCCCAGGGGGTTAATTACTCTTTCGCAAGGAACTCTCATCGCGTAATTACGTCTATACTTCGCCCACAACTACCACCGAACGCTCAATGCTGATGTACCAGTCGCCTGTAGCATATCCATGAAACGCGAAATCCACTTTGACGCATCATTGCAAGAGAAATCGAATGACAAGGAAAAAAACGATATTACATGAATGGATAGACGCGAAAAAGGAGGTAAATACTCACAGAGAATGACAGATGTGATATTGGTTTCGTTACTTATTCAATGTAAGTATTTCAACATTTTATTCTTTTTCATTCTCTGTGACGGATGAGTTGTTCGAAAAAAATTGCAGCAAAATTTCACCGAGACTCAATTAAATTTGAATAGAATAATGGAATAATAATTATCATCTGTCCGAAAAAAATTTGCCATTGGTGAGCGGTGGTATCACATTTGAGTGGTGTATCTATGATTCACTCCGGTGGGACGCATGCATTGCCAGAGCTTCATGTATTTCCCACGAATATATGTAACACCAATGGCATATAGATGGGATTGTACATGGAAAATTTACTCCATATATAAACCAGTCGAATGTCGAGAAGGGTGCATCATGGGATTTTTCTTCATTTCATTCCATTTTTGTTAGTTGATACTCCATCCGTTTTTGTCTACATGTGTCTCATGGTTTTTGTGGGTATAACGCGTGTAAGCAGTCAACTTTCAGTGATGAAATACATTCTTTCAACTTCTATGTCAATATTGCTTGTGAGAAAAAATCATTTCTCGATTCGTCTTTTATAATTGATATATTTCATATCTGGAATTAATTTATGCTCACAATTGAGATCATTCATGTCGTGATAATTCTGAAAAATGTTTCACCATCTATAGCGAAAATGGATGATATGAGAATGAAAAATTATGAAGTGAAAAAGTATTCATCTAGGGCGACACTTTGCTTCAAAGGTTTAAGTGGACGATAAAATTTCCTCGCTCTTTCATTAATGAAATGATTTTACTTTGCTGACTACTTTTAACAATTTATAGATGTAGGACAGGGAAAAATGTCACATTCTTTTGTTTCCCACGATTTTACAATTTGGTGAATATAAAATTTATATGTATTGACAGATTGGAAAAAGATATATATGGAAAAAGGAGTTGAAAATAGGTAAGAGTCAAAGTGTGTGAAGGCACGACCGTAAGAAAATTTTTATTTCACTCCTGGGATCACCACTGAAATACCAAGCAACCTCCCTAGAGTCATAAATGTCGGATGCGTCTGAAAAAATGCGACGCTGTGTATATATCTATACAAAAGTACACGTGCGACTACTTCCCCTGTTCTATGTTCAACAATTCAAGTGTGGAAATAATTAAGGCTTTTGCGAATGTTCCTTGTTTAAGATATATAAGTATAGATGTATAATTTTGTAGGTTAGCAAATGGGAAAAACGCAGAAGAGAATGATAGTGAGATTTTTTTGTATGCTCTAAGATTCCAAATGAAAAACTTCTGGATTCGGAAGGATTTTCTCGTAGACGAAAAAGAGAAAATAAAGAAAAGTACAGGAACACAAAAGAAGGGAAAAAACATGATTCCCCCTTGTTGAATACGGTTTAAAATTTTATTCCACTCCTATTCTCTGTCAATGTCATCGTAAAAATTCTTTTGTTGATGGATGTAACCGAATAATTATTTTACTCGATTTTTTTTCCTCTCGTCATTAAGAAAGTATATCCATAAAGACATATAAAATCGTAGAGGGATTTTTTTTTACCCGACCACTTTCATATAATTAAAGAGAAACCATATTCACATTCTGTGGGATTCAAAGTGCTCTGTGTATACCTCTGGAAGTGCTCCAGAACATTTTGGTGCTTCAAAGAAAAAGGGATGAAGGGAGGACAAGTTTTTGAACGAGAGGAGAGGAAAACGTATCTATGAAAAAAAAAGTTTACGAATCCACTTGGAACGGTTGGAAGTTTAAATGAGAGTTTGTTACGCAATTTGCTATATACGGTAGAGAATTGTCGCGTTCCCACAAGCATGAATGCGACCGCCATCCTGGGTTACCACACAATGTTTCAGTCAATTACCATATAACCTTGCCCATATGTTTACCATGAACAAAATCACGATTCAACCATGTGACTAGACCCAAATATTATCCTACATTATAATTCAATTTTTGGCTTAAAATATGTCTAGATATTTTCTATCAATAATTTATCAGATTATTCAGATGAATTCATGTAAATTATTGAACTGAACAAATTGGTTGTTTGCGTAAAATCTTGTGGACTGACAATTAACTATATTAATGTGACAATTGTCACAGAAATTAGAAAAAAAACTTGCATTGAAAGTTCTAACAGTTCGTCGATAAACTCATTTGGTTTTAAAACTCATCACGGTAAACCGACACAATTAATGCACGACAAAGCAACATCGTTTCACCTATTTCTAAAAGGAAACAAGGAATACCAATAAGATCCGAATATTTTTTTCTCTCATTTGTTTTATCAACTTCCCAATGCAAACTCTCAATTCACGAAAAAAGAATTCCAACTTTTTCTCTCAACTTCTTCACCACCATCAGTCGACTTTCTATCCAATAATTTAGGAATAAACCTAAAAATTGCAAACATTCTCACGAAACATCCCTTCAATCCCAAAAAATATATCAAACAAATCCTACGAACCTCTACAATACCCACCGAAAATATGAATTCATCAACGTGATTTATTTTTTGAAATGCCACAAAATAATTCCAAGTCAGACAAGTTCATCCAGAAATTTCCGGCTTGGTGTTTCCCAGCATACAAATAAAGTCAGTTAATATAATCAACGATTGCTCGTTAAGTCCAACGTGTTTCGCTAATAGGTACGTCATGAATTCGAACCGAGCTTAATGGGTATTTTCCCTTTCGGGTTCATGTTCCTCCAAGTGCACCAGATACTTCGCTCGTAAAACCCTCGGCGTCTCACGTCGCACATAAAAGTGGTATAGGTATATATATAATATA
>JABMBR010005252.1:0-16974 GCA_018881525.1 Meteorus sp. PSUC_FEM 10030008
ATTTATTTATATGTATGTATGCATGTATGTATGTATATGGCATAAGCCAAGAGCAACTGTCTGAGCGCATAACCCAGCCAAGTTGTATTACATCTCCTTTTTATGGCGGGACCCTCATAAAGCCGTAGAGCCACCGCAGGCCCCGTGTTCGGCATCTCGAGCATGCGTGAATATTTCTCGCCTCTGTCTTTTACAATACAATATCAACCTCTTTCTCTTATTCATAATCTTTTTCATATATATGGATGCTGATATAAACCGTTGCTTTATATTACATTCATGTATATACGCGTTATATATTTAGAGAGAACATTTTTGATGTATAAAATGTAACAATCATGTTTGGTTACGAATGGTTGAGGTAAAGATGGCGATGTTGAAGTGAATGAGAAAGACGATAGACCAGGAAAGAAACTCGTTCGGTATCTCATGTACATCGTTCTCTTTTTCTCTCACCCACTCGATATTGCCATTTCACTTTTGCTCTTTCCCTGGAGTTTTTTCGCGAGAGAGTCCGGAGGGAACACAACACGACGCACGCGCTGACGCGACAACCTCATTTGTGCCCGACGGCTTCCAGGGAGTTGAAGGCAAAAGTGACATAGTCATGAAAGAAGGAATTATATTCAAGATTAACTGGAGTAAGTGAGATACAGAGTGTAAGAATGGAAAAAGTCATCCGAACAGAGAGAAAAAGCAACTTGAAGTGGACAGGGAGAAAGAGAAGCCGCGAGTGAAATTCCACTGGTCCTCATGCGACTCAGGCAGTGAGTGAGTGGGAATTCCATGAGAGAAGAGCAAAGGAGAGGCGAAAGCTCGCCGATGGACGGTCCAATCAAGAGCGCCTTGGTATAGCCGCGCGTTGACGTGATTACAGCGGGCGCGCGTGACCAGAGTTTGCTCGTTCGTTTGCTCCTGCGTGAGCAACAGGTCAACCTACCACCGTGTATTCGCCACTACACACGCACATTCAACTATGTGTATGAAGGTTCGCACCTTAAATACTCTTCGACATCGTGCGCTAGGACAATGGACAAAAATCATTAAAACTCATGAAATTGGTATTGAAAATTCGACACGACGAAATATTTTTATTGGTGGTTTTCTTGACTCAAAATCGCACCGAAGTATTTTGAGGTTATACAGGAAGGATCAAATTTTATTTAATCACGTAACGCAATGAAATGAATCGATCAAATGTCATGAACAGTGCCAATATGTAAATACGTAAATACTTCACGAATTTCGATTTTGAATTACACCTCTGAACATGCGCAAAGGAACTGATTGATGTTGACTTGAAAAAAAAAACTTGTTAATGATCGGTAGGACAATAAAAAATTGTCAATTGATTTATTATATATGTACGCCTGTGTACAAAGGGAGATGGTATAGGTGCATCCCTGGTGTGTTCGCTCTCGCTGGGTTTTTCTTCATTTGGTACTGCCGCGCGCGGTTCAGGGTCCTGTTTTTGTGAGTCAAGTCTCTTCGTTAGCCCTTTTCGTTTTCCGTCTCTCTTTCTCTTACGTATTCTCATTCTTCAGTGCATTTCAGTGCGCCCCCCTATTGGCCGCCGAAGACTCGTACGACGATTTCTCAATTACCCTGTTGCAGTGCAGAACTTTTTTCGTATTCTCGTTTATTTTTTTTTCTCTTCCAAATTTCTTCTTTTTATTTATTTACATCTTATTTTTCGTTCCGTTGAAAAAGAATGAATCCAGTAACAATTGTGTGTGAGTATGTGTGTGAGGATGAACAAAAGGCTCGCGTGTATCAAGTATTTCGTGACAAGGACCCGTCCAGGAGCAGGTGGTGAAATGTATTTATTGTAGAATGTTGGAAAAAAAATTATATTATTTATATGTACATATTTATTTTCACTGAAGATTGAGGAATGACATGAGAAGAAAACATATTCGACTGTACGATAATTACAGTGGACCTTGACAGTTATACAACCTGCTTAAACTTTATTGGAGAAATAATTGAAATAACGAAGAGTTAGAAGAAACACGAAAATACCAGACAGATATTTTGGACTTGGAGTACTTGATGGACGTCTCTAATAATTCCAACCCTTGCATTTTGATCAATGATCAAAAAATAGTGTTGGCAAATGGGTGGTATCTCATCCTACCATCCCACATAGCTTCATAATTTTGATATTGATGATTATATATGTGATATATGATGTGTCAGATGAGAAGTGGGTGAGATAAAGATGACGTAAAATGAAAAGGGTTCTGTGTTCTCTATCGGAATGTTATATGTAGTCAACGCGAATGCGATCCACTCATTATCGATATTGACTGCAGTCCCAGAGATAACAAAGTCTGTAGAGAGGAGCAAGATCGATTGATCGATAGGTCCCATCACGACGGCGGTATCTGTATAGACATACTTGGCTAAATCATCGTCGACAATGAAGAATCCAATCAGTAGAGAACGAAGATCCAATCGATTATAAACGATGTCATAATCAGTCAGGGGTGCGTAAACAATTTTTTCTTTTCAGTTCGCTGATTTTGACAACAATTCTTCTTAATTAATCCAGCAATAATTTTTTCCTTCTTTCTTTCTCCAGCAACACGATCATCTTCAACGTACGTAAAAAAATACTCTCAGACCCACACTTGCGAGAAATTTTCGATAATTTTCAGATTTTTAACAATTCGATATTTTTTGATTTTGTCAATTGTGACGTTGCGTTAAATTGAGGAAAGGAAATTCAATGTAAATGGGAATTGATCATCCGGCCCTGTACACGTCCCCACCAACGTCCAAACGTTCCACGTGATCTTTGATCAGTAGGGGAGAGGAAGCGAACATCTTCAGAGCCCAGGGCCGCGATGATCTATGGCTCTATTGCGTTTGGACTCAGGTTTGGATCACAATCATCCCTTCATTGTATCCCAACAGGCTTTTTTCTTCTCTGTCCGCATCGGTTATTCTCCACATGCAGTTGCTGTGATGCAGGTGCACCGCCGCAAGATGTGTAAATATATCCATATAAAAATATATACGCACATATATTTATGTGTATTTATACAGAGGGAAAGAATGTTTATATTTTGCATTGCTGAGTTCAATAAGTTTGAATAATGAGTTTAGAAGATGATGAGGAACACGTAAAAATATAGTCAACTATTTGACCATACGATCTTTTGATTGAAGTGATATAAGAATATATAAATAATTTTTTCAACATCATTAGCGAAAAAAAAATATGTAGAGAATATTAATGATTATTTTGATGTTTTATTTCATTTTATATATAAATATACCTCCCAAGAGACTGAAGGAGTGGTTTGCGGTGGTTATCGGAGACATTATAAATTCGAATGGGGCCGTAGCTGTGTAATTACCACACGCCATACACCGAGTTACCCATCCATCCTGATCCAATCCAGTAACTGATTGCCACAACATTGCCTTAATTCTCATCTTGGTTATATATTTGTAAATTTTCATCAACTTTACCATTTCTCATCGAATCAATTGAATTATCTTTGAACTTTTTTATTCATGAGTTACTTCGAAACACCATAAAATCAACTGTACAATTTTTATCCGAGCAATATTAAGAATAGAGGATGGTTGAAAATGTAGAAAAGATTTGATAAAAGCCTATGTATCCCCTAGTTCCTGATGAAACATAAATTTCTTCAATTAATCGTTGTATCATCGAGATGTAAAGTTTCGTTGGTTATTTATGCTGGTATAATTCTTTATAGAATGGATTAAAATATTTTTATACAAGATGGAGATACCGATAGCGATAGCGTTGTCACAAGAAATTGTAAATAAAAAATGCGCAATAATTTTGTTAGTTATAACCACGGAAATAAAGTAGAAATCTCAAGACACTATCAGACACGTTGTGAGTGTGTAGCGAATGTATATGTAGCAGCATCAAGACATTGGACTCCCAGACAGGGCGAGCAACATTGACTACAGCTCAATCGCTCTTCGTCTCTTCGTTTTCGCTTCGCTTTTGCCTCCAGACTCTTCATTCCATTACACACTGGTGATCGTCTCCTTATACACTGTTATGTACCGCATATGTATCTTCTCCACTACCATTCACTATCTCTATCTCTTCTCTCAAGCGGGGGCCGTCTATCGTCATCCTCGATCTCTCCAAGCCACTCTCGACTTCATGTGGCGTGCACTAATGACGTCGCAAAGGGCACACTACTACGTCTATAACGAGGCAAAGACTCTTTTATACGTTCCAATGCTAATCCTCTTGTATCGTCCGTGTGCGCACTGTCCTTCTCTACTTTATTCTCACTACCAATATACTCTTTGCAATAGTCACGGTGCCCTTTTATGCTCTTATCTACTCTCTACCCCTACCGAGAATTTTTATATTTTTCTAATTTATGAAAAAAATGCAGAGAAGTCTAATCTAAATATATCTTAAATATATTATTTTTGCCGCCTTTTATGTCTTTTGAATACATAAACGTTTTGATGAAGTTAAATGTGCATCGCTATGTGGATAATATTCATCATCGATGTAAAATATAGACAATGTATGGATATGCCGAACTTCCATGTCTCACAAGCAGAAAACCGAGAATCTTTTCACTTCTCATGCTGTGTACACTTTTGTCCGATTCATTATTTAATATTTTTTGAATTGATGTTGTAATGAGTTCATTTTGATTAAAGAAAAAATTAATTTTGTTGGTTGATGTTCAACTGCAATTTCTATGTATGAAGAGACCGGTAGCGAAAAAAAAAAGAAGTCGGGAACAAAAAAGTCGTTTCCAGCAGCGGCGAACAACCTGGAATGGCGCAGCGGCCGATCGCGCAGCCTCCGTCACTGGAAACCTAATTAGATGTCATAATTACAACCAGTGATGCTCAATTTTTTCTCATATAAAATTACATCTGTATACCATTGAAATTCTCGTGAAAATGCTGAACGATAATTCTGATGGACAGGCATTTATCCAAGTTAAATTTTCGTCGTTCACTCTAATAAAGTAAACAAATTATTCGTTTTCAAAAGCAGATGAATATTCCTATCGAATTTCAAAGATTTAATTTATGTCTCAACATATCTTCTTTCTTTCATTTCTAAACCTAATGTCTCCTTTGCATAATCAATTTAATAATCATGAGATATTGTGTGAGCTAGAGATGCTGTGGAATTTCAAACAAATTGATAGATGATGAGGATGAACAAATAGATTTACAACTACAAATAATTGAATAAATAAAATTCTTCAAGAAGATTTCTGCCTGAAATCATATTTTCAAGGCCAATATCATAATTAATTATGCGATATACATGATCGATATTGTACTCATTCGACGAGTTATTTCGACGAGCGAACACAAGAGGCACACCATGGATGATTAATAATCATTGAGTGACTGTTGAAAAAGGCGAGTACACGCGAGATTTGATGGTGGTGGTGATGGTGGAGAAGAGGTGAACGCGGGCGTCGAACCCCTGGTGCGAAGCATCGAGTCTCGCTCTGTCCTCCATTTCTTTTCACTCATAATATCATTATTATTATTTATCTTCTCTCTCTCTAATGTCTTTTTCGTTTCATCTCACCCAAGGGACAGTGAAACATGAAGGAACACCACTACAGTGAACCTCTCACGATTGTTTCGTTTGGTGCTTAATTAACAGACAACTCAAGTGGTCGATACTTTACATTTCATATTATATACAAACGAAAAATAATTGACGTTTATGTGACTCGACATTTTAAATTTCTTTTTGTTCTCTAACACATTGAATTCTTCTTTCACAAGTAGATACTTAAAGACCACAAATTTTAAAATTTAATTGAGAATGAGTATATGTTTGGAGCGTAGCTTCGTCTTATCTCAGAGTCGAATCAGTATTAGACTGAGATAATTTGTATTTATTCGACCCCTCAATCGTAAATATTTCTTCGCACGATATATAGAATTAAAATGTTTTGTGGTTGGAGAATAAATATTGAGTCTGAAGAACGTGAAAAAATATATTATCGCTCGCCACCTGTTTCCCTCTTGCACTTGACTCATCATCACCATAAGTTCATTATAAAAATATGTAGACAGTTCATTATTGAATGAGAAATAAAGAAATGAAATGAAAAAGTTGGGCAAAAAGTGAAAAAAAATCGTGATGAAACGGGGTGGCGGTAGAACAGGAACTGAAGAGCACATCACACACAGTGTGATGCAGCCGTGTTAACGACGATGCCCTTGGGGACTATGTACAAGTGAGATTGCCAGTGGTGCGGATAATGCCGCCACCTGTTGCAGCAGCACACACTGACGAGGGGAAACCGCTCTGTATGATGTATTACAACAGAACAGGAGGGGTTGTTTGCAAACGATTATGAACGTTAAAGCGCCAACACAATTCGCTAGAATGTCCCGCACCCTTATATTCCTAAAATAAATCACAGTTAAGTGATATAAAGTTGACATTCATCCCGATATTGATTTGATTGAAGGGGACGAACAAATTGGTGCACTTCAAGCCAAAACTCCCCTTCACTCAGTTCGATTTTTCAATCGGAAATTTACAATGAACATCAATCCTTTACTCACAATTCAACACAAATTTCCTAATCACATTTTTCTCTTTCTCTGTTCGTGATTATGCGAGTTGTAAGTGGGTAGAGATAGATAGAAAGCGAATAAGTTTCATTGTGAAGATAGAAATGATGTTGATTGGTCCATGTGCACGCGTGTGCCTTCTCGAAGCGTGTCCGTGCAGTGTATGCAGTGCAACAAGCTGTCGCTCGTACGGCGGTTGCTTTTGATCAATGCCGCGGCGTTCAATAATTCATCTGCAAGTTGATCGTCGTCGAGCTCGCGCGCGCAAAACTCCTTTGTACCACTTTGGTCTGTTGTTAGAACCCAACAACGATGAGAGTTAGTACATTGAAGATGTTTACCTTATCGAGCCGCACTTGTGTTATCCCGTGCTCATTCACCGTTCTCCTTTTTCTCTGTCTCATACATGTGTATACTTTAACAGACACTGATGATCCCGCTTACCAAGGAAGTAAACACGATATTCTACTCGGTTCATAATTCATATTTATACCCGCTGGTCGTTAATGACTTTTCTTTTATCGCCCATAAAATTGAGCGTAATGGCAAAATGGTTTATTTCATATTCAGAGTCAATAAGAAAATAATTTACAGAAGAATTCATATAAATAACTTTTTCACAGATACATCTTTAATGTAGAAATGTATATAATTATTCGATTAGAGGCTGATTGAGCTTCTAGGTAAACGAGTTTATATCAAGTGCGATAGAAATTGACCCGCTGTGACTACTTGAGATGACCTATAACAACTTTCCCGATAAATCATTTCAGCAAGAGGATATGTTCATAATTTTATACCATTGTTGGATAACTTCATACAATACCATACTATAAATCACGTCAGTTGTAGCATTCGTGAGTATGTTCATCAGTTTATCATTCAGGCTCTTATTAGATATTGATCTTTTCGAAGGGATTACTTTGTTTCTATTTCACAGAAATGGCAAACAAAAAGATCATCATTTGTTGAAATTGACATTTGGAAACGTGATATGTTAAAGAAATCAATATTCACTAAGATTGCATCCAACGGAATTTAAACTGGAAAAATGAAAAAGGAAAAATGAAAAAGTGGCAAAATTCTCAACGACTATCAAGTCGAACAAATTTTGCTTTTCTTTTTTTTTCTTGTGTCAATAATCTGCGGCAAGTGAAAAATCGAAGATGGCAGTATGTGCGGCCCTGTACAACCTCTCAGTGTGGACCGGTTCAAAAATACCTAAGATGCTCAGCGCAGCGACGAATGAGCACCAAGAGTGAAAGAACGAGACAGCGCAATATAGAAGAATGACACAGAAAAAGGATCGCAACAACCATGGAATATAATAAAAAACGAAAGACAGAGAGGAGGAGAGTGAGAGACACAAGAGCGAAAGAACGAAGAGAGGAAAGGCAATGACAGAGACTCGTGGTGGCGGCAAAACGCGTCTTTATTATATATGAATCGAGCGGGGAAGTATACACACATTCAAAGACCTTTTTCCCTCTCGTTTTTTTTATCTATCCACATGTATGGTTGGACTTTGGTTGCTCGCTCGTTCACTCTTCTGTTTACCCCATCGCCTTTCACACGTGACCAAGTAAATCCTTCCTCCCTTGTCTGTAATTATTCGTTCATCGCTTACTCCATGACACGCAATGTTTGCTTGGTGCAAATTGAATTTTGGGACGCGAATACTTTTTTCTCCTTTCGCAATAATAGTAATTGATTGTCGATTGCTTCATTTGGAAAATTGGGGTCTATAATCGGCCTACAATAATATTCATTGATGTCTGCATCGGAAATATGTGCAGCAATTTTCAGTGTGATGGTGGCAGTTGTGGTTTGTGAGAATACGGAATGAAAAGAAAGGATGGCAGAATGATCGAGATTTAAAATACTTCAGCGCATACAAAGTGTCGAATAAAAGCACTTGAGGGCGCTATAAACTCATGGGATTCCCAGTTATACGACGCGCGCGTACATTTAAAAGCCATGACGACCCAGCATGGTTTCTTATCTAGCACCGTAACATTTTTTTTACGTATTCTTGTTCTCAACATTCATCTTTTTAATTTTTTTTTGTTATGTTAGTGTGAATACGAACGCCCGTAAGACGCCCCAGGTTTGTAATTTGTGTTGGCCTATTTGTTTGCGTGTATTTATAAGAGTCTGTATATAAATGTACGAAGGCACGGATGTATAAAGTATTTTATGTATATGTTTGTATATAACGTCGAGTTGAAGAAGTAGGCGCTAAAAAGGCACACTTATAAAATCGTACTCGCTCCTTTATTGGCACCGTGGCGGGAAATTATGTGTACATTCCACTCTGAAAACCTGTTCCACTCAGTGCGAGTTTGTGCTCCTGGATATAATTGGAACCATTTCAAGCGTCGCGCACAAAATCTCTTTCTCCTTCCGCGCTTCTACCATTTCGTCGTCATCATTATCATCATCATTATCATCATCGTCGTCGTCATCATCGTCCACACCCTACTATTTTCTAGATTCCTCCTGTGATGCTTCACACACAATCATCAAATAAAAAGAAAAAATATATTTTTATATCATGATATATAAATAACTTTTTCTTTTTTTCCATTGTCAACGGGTTGTATCTTTCTGGAGTTGTTGAGAGGTTTTTCCGGTTTGTCATTGAACGAGTGTTGTATGTTTTAGTTATTTGCAAATATTTTACATTTTATTAGGTAAAATATTTTGTATGATATGAGGTGATGGGATATACAATATGAAAGCGAAAATAGTGAGAGGGAATGGCAGCCATATTGGTCATAGCAATGCAAATGATATATATTGTACGGTGAAGCGTAACCGGAGCCGGGCGTCGACTTTCGACGGTAAAATATCGTCGACGATTCATCCCATGAGATAAATGCGCCACGCGGCTATGTGAGAAGAGGAGAGAAATCGCGAATATATATGTTTGCTTATACACATCTATAAGGCCAAGATGGTGAATGAAACAAAATAATAAAAGTGAGAAAAACTTGGAGGAATTGCAACGAGTTAAGAAACAAATTCCATTCGTGATAATTATTATCTTGGAAATTAGAACAATGACAGATACGAATTTATCTCATTTCTGCATCTCATCTTATTTTTCAAATTATCTTCGTATGTGATGAATGTAGGTAATGAACAAGATTGAAGAGAAGTGCATCAACAGGAGCCGCAGTTGTAGAGTGAAGAAATGAAGAGAGAATTGATAGACACCCCGTGGTGGCAAACTTCATCGAGGCCCCGTGCTTGATGCGATTGATGGCTGCCATATTTGCTTGATGCGCCCTCCATAGAGACAGATGAGAAGAAGAGAAGGTGCTGTTATTGTGTATATGTGCTTACAGCAAGAGAGGAGTTTATTGAGTCTCTTGAGAGTGATTCTCATGCTCACTGCGGGCTGTCATCGCGCACCCAACGATAATTGTTTGACTCCCTGGGGGAAAATTGTCGCGAAGAAATTATCTTGACAATTCGAACACTACCATTTTATTTATTTCTTCTATGCTTCTTTCTCTATTAATCACACATCATTTCCATTCGCATTCAATTTTAATTGTTCATACATCTTGGAGAAATTCTTGCTTCGTCTTTTGAAGTTATCACTGAGAAAAATTTTCATCTCGTACGTACATTTCAGTAAATTCGTATTGCAGACATGATGCCATGAGCAGTGTAATAAATATTGCTAGAATTTGTTTTTTTTTTCCTTTCATTTAGTAATTGAGCGATATCAATGAACCCGCGCGACAACAGTGCGTTCATTGAATTTGCCTGCGCGTTTCAAATATGTTCATGCATACTCTCACACACTTATGTTTATGTGTATAGATATACATGGTGACTCAACAGTGTCAATGGTAATTTATTTCTATTTATTCTACTCATCATCAGACTCGCCTTCAGCTGAATAATATGAGCAAAAATCTTTCATATTCAATCACTCAACATTACCAATAATATCATTTTTCATCTTTTTTTTCCTCCTATATGTCCCAACATTTACAACAATGTTAAAATTATGCAAACTCATTTAATCCATGTCGTTGTGAAATGTCTTCTTTTTTTTCTTCAAGGCACTGTTTTCTTTTACTCTCAAAAGCCATCATACGAGGAATGACGACGACGATGAAAGAATTCTGTGGACGCGGTGGCCGCCGCGCATTTTGACAAATGAACGAGTCGCAACTCAACCGAGTGAAAAAAATGAGATGAATAAATAAAATTATAATACGGAAAAGAAAAGACGCGTGTGATGGAATGGAAGAATGAAGAAATGAATGAAGAATAAAAAATATGAAATGAGAAAAAAGGGAGAAAAAAAAATTGTGTACATATTCATACGGACACAGAGAGTTTGGTAGGTGCTCAGTCGAAAATCTTTTTCTCTCGTTTCTTCTTCAGTCTCAAACTAAAACTTACATGTACATTCTCAAACGTACATACACATACACACATGAGTATTCACATGTGGATATACCGCGACGAGCAGGCCGTTTAATCCTGATTAATGCCCTCGGACGCTCGCGTTAATGCTAATGCCCCAACCACGCCTGATCGTGTCTCAAGCGGCGGCAGCGCACACGCATATAACGCTCTTGAGCCTCATCGCGTCCGTGTCGTCCACAAAACGCTCCCTCATTTCGCATAGAAATCGTTTTTTGGTATATGAATAATCCCCCATACGATGAAGCTCAGCACGATTTGGGACGGCAGGTAAAATTTGTTACACTCAAATAATTCAATTTCATTTGGAGCATGAAACACCGGACGAATTTATATAGGAAGGCAGAATGAAAGAGTGCAAGAGAATTTCATCTCTTGATTCTCCTACACCATGAAAAGCTACTACATATAATATATATGTAATGATTAACAGTTATTTATTTTCCTCTCATTCTCTTGAAATTATTCATGAGGATAAGATGTGAGATAAAACAAATAAATAAAATTAAAATCTCAAATGACATATAGTGAGTTGTGAAATGACTTCCATAAATGCTTAGTTCAAAAACATTTACATATACATTTATATATCTCTACATTTATACACCATAACCCCCTGTGTGATATGTCTTCGTCAACGATTTATCATTGTTAAAGACACACAAACACGTGTCTATCGCTCGTGTTATAGCATATGTTTTCGACACAGAGGTAATAGGAAATGATTATCAGGAAAGACGTTTTAGTGAAGACAAGCAAAAAAGCAAAGGAACAGAGAGAAAATACGTCTATGTGGAATATGAGCTACGATTACAATGGGGATGAAGAGAGTGAAACAAAAAGAAGAATGAGATAGAAAAAAGAAAAAAATTCCCCGTGGGGCAAGCATCTGGTCGTAATTACTAAATTATCCTTGAATAAGCGACGACCACTTCGTGTGTATAAATATATATGTGGTTGATGTGTTGTGCACAAGAAGAAGATTTTATCCCCTATGATGATATTTCTTCCTACATAACTTTAATATTACCTACAAGAGTTGTTCGTTATGAAAAGAGAAAAAAAAATAACGACCCATTGGCCACTTATATGTGAACACATGAATATTTTTTGCATTCGTGGTTGCGAGGCCAAAGTGCCACAGTTCACCATTATCCCAACCTCGGTTATTTTCTTAAAATAGAGAAATATTTGAGAAATAACATTCTTTAAGTCGAGTGTTCAGTCAATAGGTGACATGAAGGAGTGAGAAATGACAAGACTAGAACTACTATCATGAGATGCAACTGGACAAGATAGTTCAACTGGTTAGGAAGACAGTCTTGAAAGGACCTGTTGACCATTTCATTTATATTGGAGTCATCCGCAATAGAGTAAATAAAACCAAATCAGTAACAACACTGGCACAGAAATGTGTGAACATTCCCCAGGGTTGCTGAGATAAATTTTGAGTGTACGACACAGATTGGAAAAGTCCCGAATTAAAATTGATGGATTATACATCCAGAACTTTCTAGTCCCGGTAAGGTAAAGAGAGGCGACCGATATGAATCAAAATTTTTCCGGAAAAACTTCAGATCTGGAACATGCACGAGCTAATATCCTATGGAGTCCAAGCTATGACCAAGACAGATACGTCAGAGATGAGACGATAAAGTGGGTGGATGGAGAGAGTTTGGGAACAAGAAGCAAAGAGAGAAAGCAAGAGCGTAAGTTCAAGGGGGGACCGGATACAGGCACACACGATGAGGCCCCGACATAAGAACGCGATGGAGGCGGCGCGTCGAGGCCAAAGAAGGAACTTAAAGCTTGTAAGTATGTAAGTTGAAGCAAGAGAGCCAAAGATGTGTAGGATATATTTGAGAAAAAGGAGAAATAAGCAGAAAAGGAATATCGAGAAGGAGAAGAAGCTCTCCCTGAAGAATGAAAAGAAGACAGCGATAGAGAGAAGGATAAGAAGAGTGCGCTGTCCAACCCGATGATGCATGGCCGTTTGGCTTGGGACTTTTAGCTTGCGCTCGCGCGCGCTACTCTTTGCAAACTTCATCGAGACTCTGGGGCTCATGGAATCGTGCCCGTTTTATACTTTCCATTGGCTGAGGGTCAAGTTCTTTACATTGAACATAAAAAGACCAAGATACTTTTACATCCGCATTGTGTATAAACACATCCATATAAATATATTCTGTATATGTATAAACGAATGAATAGTTTTGCAGGAGACACGTTTCAACATCTACAGAAAATCGATTGAATGAATGGCAATTGCCACGATCGTGAGTTGAGTGAGTGAGTGAGGGTGAAGCTGCGAACAGGATAATCACATGAGAGTCAGGAAGCCACGAGTTATATTCTTCAGTGATCAGCTCACACCTGACGAGAAGAACATGAAGAAGATGGAGAAGAAAATAAAGTAGAAGAGGTGGCTGAAAAGAAGTAACCGAAGAAGAAAAAAAGAGACATGATGTTGTCGTCTCCTGCTGTGTGAATGATCTTGAAATGTTGCGTCTTTCTTTCACGTTATTGTGTACGTGTCTATTTCAGTTTTAATTTATACGAAGTTGGCGATGAAAATTTCTTCTTGTATATGTTTGAATTCACAAGGTGTTACAGTGTGTCAATTTTTGTGCGTCGATATAGACATTTATACGTTTGGCGATTATTTTATTTGTGGAGTTAAAAAAAAATTAATACTGGATAAAATGTCTGCATCAAATTTTCGTATTGTACACGGATATTTATGTATCGTGAGACTGTGGAATAAAAGGATAGAGTCATTTATGAAGGAAGGTGGGACACTCAATAAGGGAGAGAATATACCATGGCTGCGTTATATGGATAAAAGCGCTTCGACGAGGAGAGAGATTGAGTTACCAAAAGATAATCGGATGCACGCCCAACCGTGCGGTAAAGCATCCCAGATACACTGTGGCTTTTATATACTTCAGTAATATCTAAACCCACATAGGGATATATATGTGTATTCAATTCTTTTTTCCCCCATATTCATTTCAGGCTTTATTGCTAAAAACTTTCTAAAACTCTTTATGGCTTATGAGCAATTTTATGAATTTTTTCTTTATAAGTGTTGTTCTTCTATGAGGCAACATGAATTTTTATATCGGATTGTAATGAATTGATTGATTGAATTGTGTCCGCAGTTTCACCCGCAGAGATTCGGGAGAAGAAGAAATTATTTATTTTTCAAACGTTTCTGGCATTTCTATTCGGCTGTTCTACAGTTTTATCTCCCGGAAGCGTAAAAATAATTTTATTTAATTGACTGATTCAACTTCATACACTCTCGTACTTATCTCACAAATTTTCGTCCCCTCGGTTTTTATATGCGGTGAATACAACGACTGATGAACATGTGTTAGTCGATGCGAATTCTTCGCTGAGAATTACAACTGGTGAATATACTGGCGTATGAATTTACAAATTTATAAAATATAGCTTCACACATTCATTTATTTCCTGGGAGGTAGAACCATTTTTTCCTTCGGAAGAAATATTTTTTGTTCCCCTCGATCAACATTGCAGGCATCAATCCGCCATACGTTCTACAGAATCAATGAAATATTGTTAGAGAGTGAAAATAAATATGATGATATTCGCGTCTGCTGTTCATCATCAAATGTCTGAAAGATCGGCGAAAAGAAAGACATTCACTGTTTCCAATCGCGAAGATGACGACGACCACGATAGTTACTTCACAATTCTAAAACGTCAGAATTCCATGAGCATCACTGGAGAGATACAAACGAAATGGAGAGGAATAATGTCATGAGCCATAATACAGATAAGCTTGAAATGAGCTGTGGCAAAGATGCAAGAAGAGGAAACGTTGGAGAGATTGAATCGAAAATATTCCTGAAGAAATGTCTCAAACAGAACTGAAGAAAAAAAAAATTTTAATTCAATATTATCCATCTAGAAATTTTTTCAATTGGTAATCTCTTCAATTATTAAACCCTTCCTCTTCTCCTTACATCATGCCGACTGTCATTTGATGTCATTAATGTGACAGTGAACTCAGCAATATCTCGGGACTACAGAACTATAAAATTCAACAACTCCACAGGCACGATAAAAAGCTTTTACCAATATTTATCTCTTAATAGAGCAGTCTTCACGATTGTGGAAGTGAAAAAATGGATAAATGTGGGAAGACGAGAGAAAAAAACTCGTTTCTTCTCATTTGTTTTCAATAAAAATAAATAAAATAAACTGATGGAAGTATTTCCTTAATTTTTGTTCCATCTATTACCATATATGTTTCAATTATATATTCTAAAGCAATTAAGCATTTGAGAAATACATATTCATTTATTTATTTATATGAAGAGTCAGGTCCACTTGCCCGCATGCTCATACACGGGGAAAGCAGGAAGTAACTCAAGACGCAATCACATGATGATGATGGCTGCTGATTTCATTGCATTCAGTTTCTCTCCCCATCTTCTAATATATAATTCTGAGTGGTAAATTCCAGACGCCATAACAACTGCCAACATACGTTTGTTTGGACAAGTTACATTATGGGATTTTATACGAGTTATAATACCATTTGCTCATGATTTCGCTCTCCAACCTATCTCCTTCATTATATTCTCCTCAACGTTGTTAAATTCTTCCACAATTATTAGTCATTTCCAATTCACATTATTCTCATGTGGAAATGAATAATAGACCCGAAGACAGCTGCGTATTCATAAAAATGAACTGACAATTTATGAGGTGATCTGTTTCACTGAAAGAACCAACTATTTAAGGACCAATAATATGAAAACCATCGTAAATACAGATATACACACAACTGTACCACATGGCTGACACATTTGCCTACTGAATTTTTAAGGTCAAAACTCTATGCCGACAGTTTCATTCCATTTCCTTTCCAACATTCGTTCATTTCTTCTATCCCACTATTTTGTCGGCCAACACGAGTTACACAAGATGAAACATACGCTCGCGCATGGCCTAAATACTGCAGAACACACATTTTCTTTCCGAGAATGAAGCTCTCGAAGATATCAGGAGAGCCACGTGCACTAAAAAATCAACACAAAAATGAACTCCAATCGCAATGAATTCAATTTTCTCTCCCTTTCCTAACGAAACTCTGTCAATTTTCACAATCAAATATTCAAACATAATCAACAGATAAACTTGATAAGAATCATAAATATATTCATTCATCTTTTTTTTGCTCACCACCTCCGTGAAAGATTAAGAGATACGAGTCGAGAGCAAACAACTTCCTTACACTCTCTCCCCAATGTACATGCACAATCTAAAATACAAATACATCTTTTCTCAAGATTTATTCACAAAGCACCCGTGCGTTATCCGTTCATTCTTCGCACATCGATATATACCCAAGTGGTATACATGCACTTATACATACACACATACACAAATACACATTTCGTGCTAAGAGTATCGCGTGTCCTATCCTATGTGGTTATACTATGCAACTCTGACGTAAAGCGCGTATGTATACACGATCCTTTCTCTCTCTATACCAACTATATAACGTGTACACGTTATGAATGCGTGGAATTTATCAATGGACACGGCCGACTCGATGATAAATCGCGCACTGTGGATCGTATCGCCCTTCACAAACGTACCATAAACACATATGCATATAAACACAGTAAATAAATGTTTGTGAGTACGCATGAGGGTTTCATAATGTTGGAGACGAATGCAAGCTGACCGTCCGCCACACTGGACACATTATATACATATAAACATTTGTTTTATATGTGTGAGCGGGTGAGGCTTGTGAGATTTCTATTCGCGTGGAAGGTGAGAGACCGATGATATCAACGAACCACAAGGGGAAGATTGACCGGCCACGGTAGCTCTTCACGATTCTCTTGCTATCGATATCGCGATCGCGCTACCCAGTAAAATATTATATACATATATATATAT
>JABMBR010005253.1:0-16964 GCA_018881525.1 Meteorus sp. PSUC_FEM 10030008
TATATATATATATATGTGTGTGTCTGTGTCTGTCTGCATGAGTGTGTGTGAGTGTGTGTGTGAGTGTGATTCGTTTAATTTTGTTCAATGAATTTTCAATATGGCTCTGATATCAATTTTATTTCTGATTAGTTTCTTCTATTATTTCATTTTTTTTACCATTTATTACAGATTTGCCTCTTTCGCTCACGCACTTTTGAATTTCTGAATTCCTGTATACGAATTTGCACCCCCTATTGAAATGTACACTCACTATTTCCTATCATCTACTAAGATACAACAACATTACTATATGTATATGGCTCTACAGATGTTCGCTTGCACTGCAACTCAAAATTGTGTCATATGGTGTTCCCATTCACGTGAATTTATATTTTTGTTTACCGACCATTGTAATCAATTGCGTCACCATCTGAATAAATGTCACCATATAACGGATGTGCATTGCATTGAAACGACTTTTTTTTTGTTCTGAATAGTTGTTCATCAATTTTTTTAGGCCTCTGAATGGCTTAAAATTATTGGCGCGATGATAGTGAAAATTTTCGATTTTTGAAAGTATAGCACCACATTGAAAGTTGGACAATTGGATTTTTCTCTTGCCCTTACGTCTTCATTTCGTCAAATTCTTGAACAATTCAGTTGATGTTGATCGGTACACTCGAAACAAATTCACGATCATAGGAAACCGATTTAAATATTTTAAAAAGTTCGGACATTCCCGCGATTCGATTCACCGCCTCGAACTCGTCAGGAAGTTTGGAGACTCCTACCCGCGTTATGCTTCCGCCGGGATGCCCGCGGACAACACGGTAGACCAATCATTGTTCTTTATCCGTGATGAAAAATCCGTATTCATTCACTTCCGCATTATTTTCAATTCTCTCTTCATTTCATCCCGCGTTTTCGTCTGTATCTCGTTGTTAGTTTTTTACTATTCCGCCGCGTGATCCACTTTAGCGCCGAATTGGGTATTTCTCATATAGTCATATTTCGAATTTGTTTTTATGTATAACGATCGAATAGTAAACTCAGGATGTTAATTTAACCCGGTTTATAATAAATCGCAATAACTTGAGAAAGATTTTTTCGTAAATTTACCACTCCAATTTTATTCATTTTATTTTTTTCCATCAGCAAACGCCAATTAAATCGTTCGTCATTGACGATCGAATCTGCCGCGCGCGAAAATTTTGACTCTACCACGGTGTTGCGTGCGGGCACTCCCGTTCAATATATGTAGCGAATTGGTTTTAAGAATCCAGTTATATTAATTCATTTATAATTGTTTTTCTTTTCATTTTTTCTTATTCTTCATTATCATTTTTTTCCTTTAGGTTTGCTTTTGCCTCTTTTATTTGTTTTCCTCATATTTTTTTAACCGTATACAAATATCATTAAGGTTTTACATTATTCAATATGTAATTAATAAGGGCATGTATGTACGCATTGTCTTTGGGAAATGAGAACCAGTCTTATTGCGCCTGTCGTTGTGTGCGCGCAGGCATATTTCTGTAACGTAAAAATATATACATCATCTGTGTCGTATGTATAGTGCTGCTCTGTAACTGAAGATTTTACATTTGATTATGCAATTGTTTATCCTGTACAAAAATTGTTCAGGCCATGAGGCAGGCTGCAAATCTCTCTGCCTCCGACCGTAGATAAAGCCTATGATACACGCACGCATGTGACAACGTTATTATAATAACGACGTCACCACGAACGCGTCACGGCTTCGCGGAGCTAAAAATCGAAGCGGACCCGCGGGTAGGTCTGGTGTTCGCAAACACGGCAACTAGTTTTTTTTTCCTTATTTCTGTTGTTTATTATTTGGTTTTTGTTTATTATTTTCATTTTTTTGTTGTTTTACTCTGTTTTTCTTTTTTCTTTCAGCTGTTTATTTCATTATTTTTTCTGTTCACATTTGTTATTTATTCCATTCTGGTACATCTCAATGTACAGTGTGTAAAAGTGTGAACGTTCATATAGCGTTACACGGTGGTATGGCGAATTATGGCTTTTTCATCGTGTATCTTCATTTGTTTCATTATCATGTTTTTTTTTTTGTTCTTTTCGTACTTTTCGTTTTTGTCTTTTTCCTTCACTACTTGTTATTGTTGATGATGTTGTTGTTCTTTGTTCGTTATGAATGCGTGTATATGTGTGTAATTTTTCGTTTGTTAATTCATTATTCATTTGTTTCCTTATCTCTTCATCATTGCGTAATAATACATGTTCATTTGTGTTTTACGTGAGTCCGTAAGAAAATGGCGTGTGTTGTAGTGTGTGACCAAACGTCTCCTCCAATAATAATCCTTATCGTCGTCATATATCATTATCATTAAATATCATTAGCACTATATAATAATATATCGAAAATAACGGATAATACAACACGTAAGGAATTATGGGAATTTATTTATTACGGGGGCATAGGGAGAAAGGAAGAAAGTGTTTGATGAGGAACGAGCTAAATCTCGATTTATATTATGGAATGAATAATTCTATATGGGATACGCATCGCGAAGAAAATCTTCGTTTTTATTTGGATGGATTGGGAAATGGAGTGGTGGATTATGGGAATAGGATGGGGGTGTTGATCGAGAGTAATTTAAACAAACGATTGTGCGAGCTTCTAACACATTGGTAGAATGTATAATCGTAATAGCACGATGACGGCGTCGCGACACCGTGCTCCCACGTTCATAATCCATTGCAATGTCTTGATAATAATAAACAAAAGCAATAAAGAGTTGTGAGCTCGCACTGCCGATTGTTTATTGATTATTCTCGTGCATGGAATGAGCGGCGGAGCTAAAGTTACATGGTCTCCCCACACATGTGCGTACAACGTGAATGAAGTTTTACAATCTGCCTAAGTTTTGCTATTTCTTTAGGTTAATACGTTTCGGTATCCGGATGATCGGTGAATTTTATGTTCCTTCGTTTTTTTTTCTCTTATCATTTTTCGTTTAACTTTATTTTTCTTTCATTCAATATTGAATTTTCACTGGCTGTTGTTTCATCGGTAGTAGATGGAGGATTGTTAAGGGTTTTCATTAATTTAGTTTTGCTTTTTCTCAATGTTGCATTTCTTTCATTCCACCCTTATCCCTGCTCTTTTTCTCTCTCGCTCTCTCTCCCTCTCTTGCATTCTTCATTTCTTTCCCTACTTTACTCTCACTCTACGCTCGTACATTTTGTTTCGTTTTCTCTTTCGCACGGGCATTATTATATGATTTCCGGATTGAAAAGGGGCATATGGGGGGAAATATTATTTGTGTTTTAATCTGCATTAAATTGTTTGCTTATAGAACGGATTGGCATGGATACAACTGGTAAGAATACAAGTTTTTTTTTTCCTTTTACATACGGCTATTACTTCGATATAGGTAGGTAGTAGTATGTAGTTGTCGACACACAATTCAATGATTATTGGGCTTTTACTGTTTATACTGTTTACTGCTTGTTTAATTGTTTAATAATTAATAATGTTTAATTGTAGTTTAGTTAGTTTAGCTATAACGTAGCTCCTCATCATGATTATGTGGTTTGGATCTACGCTTGTTATGAGCAGGTATCCGCCGTAACGATCGTCTCACCGATCCGCGTGAATTTTCATGATCTTTTTGTTTGTAAATACGTAAAATTATATTTTAACGATTCACTATTAATTTTCATTCATTGCAAATCGACGCGACGCCAGATCGTAACGGCAGGCTTATGTCTGATGGGAAAGTGGGAGAGACCATAGTACACATATAATATTATTGTAAATATACCTATTGCATTATAATTGCATTTAATTAATTTACGTGTATTTAGCAGCGTTCCGAACTCCCTGCCGAAAAATTAACATCGTTTATTGTATTTTTTCATTCTGCGATAGACCGTGCTCTTGGATCTACGAGGGGAGGGATTTGCCTTGTGTAATGTTTGATATTTAGAATGTGTAATTTTTTGTGTGTCTCGCTTCATTTCTCAATTTTTCTGGCTGTTTGTAGTGTGAATTTAACGGAGCAGTGGGCGAGCACCGATCAGGCTTTGGGTGGGCGTTCGGTCTATGTCGGGCCCCTTTGAATAATTTTAGTATTTTTTTTTTTTTTTTTTTCGTATAAAATCAACACTGAAGGCACATTCTATCGGACGAGTCGGCCCAGTGTGTGCTGTGAGTGAGATTGGGCGCGGGGCCCATTTTTACTTGGCCGTTATATATATATGGCCGCCGCGGCTATTTCGCATAACGACGAGCATTATGCACTCGACGTACGCAAAGAGCCTCGTGCAAATGTAATAAATATTTATATATTGGGCTTCGCTTATCTAACGTAGCCCAGAGGTCCGAGTGTCAATGGGGTTTTTACGAGACAATATTTATATATTTATATATAATAATTGGCGCAGGGTGAGGGAGCAGGCGGGAGATGTGAAGGAGGTTTGATGAGGGTAAGAGGGGATATGTTACTAAAGGAATTTTATTTTTAATATCTTATATTTATCATTATTTTTTGTTTATTATTTAGTTATTTTTTTTCCCTTTTTTTATTATCAATTAATATTTGCACGAGGTTCCTGTCGTTTCACGGCAACCGCGGCCGGGTCCCGCGCAAGAAACTGTTATTTCATGTGACGGTATATTTTGATCCGGTTGCCTTCTTCTATTGCGTCGGGTTTTGGGGGTCAGTTCCGCATTTTTCGCATTTAGTCGAAATGGCTATTTCAAAATTGAGAGCCGGACCGGCGCTCGCGCGTACTTGCCCAAGTGAAATTATAAATAATTGTTATAACTTTGTTGCATTGCGGACTGGAACTCTTGGACATTTTCGACGGATATATCTGGTGCAATTTCTTACTCTTTTGTGATTTTGATATAGTGAGCTGTATAATCTGGTGATTATTTACATCAAGAACACGGAATAATTTCGGAAAAATAGAACCGGTAATCTAAAATATTTGTGACGGTAAAAAATGCCGGGAGTTCATCAGCATAATTTACACTCTGTCAATGTGAATAATATTGTGTTAAGAAAAGAAGAAATTCACATATTTATCATCACAGTCATCGATGAAGTGTCTATCGATATTGTCAAATAGATGTTCACTTTAAAAGTTCAAGTTCGCAATGCCGAACAAACTCACATTGTGATGAACTGTGTTCATTCAGTTATGCAATAATTTTTCCTTGTTTTGTGTGTTCATGTGTATGTGTCGATGTATTGATTTGAATTGCGCGGAAGTTCATGCGCCTATTCAAAATAGAGCATATTCGTCGGATGGGGAAATATCGCTTGTAAGGGGACCGAGCCCTTGAGCGTACCATCCCTCAGGAGAAACTGAGCAGCTTCCATAATTTTTGTTTTCATTTCTTCCATCTTTTAAATTTCGAATTAGGGGTACTCGAATTGCAGGTTCGCTAACCAACACTTGCTTTTTTTTACTCTCAATGTTTTTTTTAGCTCTTCACGCTTTTTTCTTCTCAACGTGCACTATTCACCCTCTGACAATGATAAACTAGACAACAATTGGATGCATTAAAAATTGAAAGCGGCGAAGTTGAAGTCGGTACAATTCTTCTATTTTTTTATTGTTTTCTTCCCTTTTTCGGTAACTTTATTCAGTTATGCACTACGCATACTCAAAGAAGTGTTAAAAATCTCAATCTATACCGACTTCAACATGTATTACTACTTAAACAATCGCGTTTGTGAAAAACATTCAATATCGACTATTGCAAACGGCGCATTTTATAGCGCCATAGATAAAATACGTTCGCTTAAAAAAATTAACTAACTACAGATATAAACATAAACTCAACAACCACAGCGTGGACACTGGAGGGAAGATACAATCGACATGGACTTTTGTATTTAATTACTGTTTGAAAATTCTTTCTCTCTCTTATTATTTTTCATTAAACGATAAATAATATTGGCTTGACTATTTATCGCTGAGAATAATCGACAACATCCAGCGTCTCACGTCTGTTTAAAAACTACTCGTTGACAGAGGGTTTGGAAACATTAAACTGTTTTCCCATATTATCATTCTCTAATATTTCCAATGAGCTGTTTGCCAATTATTTCATCACCGCTACCCCATTACATTTAAATAATCGAATTATGTGCACCAATATTTTTTACACATGGTGGAACAATCATAATGACAAAAATTTGAATCGTATCTGGCAACATTACTGAACGTTTAATTGATCGATTGTGAGAAATCGATTATTGTGGCATTCGGATAATTTTACAATGTAAAACCGGTTGTAAATATTATTGTCATTGAGTCAATCTCTTAAATTTATATGAATCAGATAACTCTGTCAATTTTAGTTCAACTGAAAACCAGTGTCGAAAGTTCTAAATGTTATATTGAATTCAATATGTTGGCATCGTCATGAATTTGTCATTACGAATGTTCACCGTTTTTTTCTTCAAATTAATATAGACATCAGGGATTTTATATTCCTGATGACGATCCTTTCGTGGAGTCATTCAAATTTCAACTTCGATTTTTTGTCATTTCTTTCGTTTTTAGAAATTGTCGTACCAATTAGGTTTCGCGCCAATTATTCGGATCGATTTCATAAGGGGAATAAATATGTTGACAATTAATCATTCGATAGATTGTATCATTTTGTATATGAATAACCGTGTAAGAATGTGTACACGATGATATACAAAGTGGTCGACGATGAAAGTTGTGGTGGTGAATTATGATAATGATGATGTAGAGGATTGGGCGGGCATTGTAACGGATAGCACAGAGTTCCAAACGCTCTCTGGTCTACAGACATTCAATATTAAACAGATCAATCAACTATGTCGTCATTATTATACCGCTAGGATAGTTCATAGTCATAAGTATATCAATAATATAATTAATATATCATTAGTAGTAATTAATGATGCGATTTTGTGGTTTGATTTCTTTTTTATTAACTTTTTTTCTCTTCTCTATCTTTTCATTCATATTAACGTGTGTCTTAGGAGAACGTGTGTGCCGCGTTTTCGCGCCTATATTTTTCTGATCCGCAGGCACGGGACTGCGTTGTGATATACTGCGTATTCTTCATTTTTTTTTGTTTATTTTTTTTTATCATCAAGTTTTGTTATTTTTAATTATTATTATTTTTTATTCTTTTGGTTCACATTCTTTTCACTGTTATACTTAAATCTTAAATTTATAAGCTAAACGTATAAATGATGGGTAAGAAACTACCGCGCTTCGCCAAAGAATTGTCCATTTCACAACGGGGGACTTTTGGGGGATTTTTGCGTGCGACTCGCTACCCCTTCACGCTCTCTACCGTTTGTCTTCTTGATCATTCTCACCCTCAGTCAAACAAATCAACACAATCAGTCAAACAATCTCACTATCGCTCTACTTCGTTCTCTCGTTTCCGATTGAATTTTTTCGCTTTCTCGATCCGTTCAAGTCAATTGTTTTCGTTTATTTTCCTACTTGCCTGAACATCATCCTCCCAGTTTTATTATCATTCGTCACCCTTCACTAATTTTTATTTCTCATTCAAATAATTTCCCCACTATCGTGCGATTCTTTATGCTAATTATGGCATCCGTGCGATCACAATCTTCAATATTGCGGTCCCGCACTATTGCGGCATCGGAGGAACTTCGGTTTGTTTTTACTTTTTTATTTTACTCCCTCATTTTGTGTTTATTTATTCATCTCCAAATTGATATAATGTCGCCTATTACCTGCATTATACAATATATATAATCGCCAAACGATAAATATATTCGGTTTGAGTCATGGCGAAAGGCAGAAAAATAAAACGGAAGAGGAGGATCGCAAGAATCGACCGAGATATATTTTTTTTCACATTCATGTAAATATAAATAAATTTATATATGTATACATGTACTGATGTGTATGTATGCATAAAATTATACGCATAGATAAACATTCAAGACACATGTATGCGTATATATAAATATAAATATTTATATAATGATTAAGTGTCAGTATTTGAATTGAACAATAGAATAATTCACTTGGTCTTGATATGAATTATCCATTCGGGTGGATGGTTTTGAATATCATGCCACCATATGTTGACGAATTTTCAATTGTTTCCGAAATTTTGTTCCTCTTTTAATTTTAATGTTGTTATTTCATTTTGCTGATGTTGATTTTATTATTCGTACGTGTTAATTATAAGTTAATCATTATCATTTTGTTTAGTTAAACTATGATCTTAATTTTCTTACATTATAAACTAGAGTTATTGTTAAGTATTCCATACTTTTATATGTTTTTTTTTCTCATTCTCTATTTTTTTTATTTTCAATGTTCTTCACTTATAACATATATGGATTGGAAGAAAAATCTGTGATCTCAGGGGTTCGGGTTAAAATGGATGATGATAAATCGAAGCACGATACCCTCAGTATCTAATTATTGTTTATTAGTTATTTTATTGTTTTTAATTTTTCTTTAGAAACTTCTTTATGGAAAGGGTAATTTATGGTGGATATGCTGCGTTATCAATCGTAATTTTTATTCACACGGGGGAATTCAGCGAAAATTAGGGAATCGAATGGTAGATTTTCACGGTTCAGTACTATTATTACTTTTTCTTCTCATAAACTTGTGTCAATTAATTGATTTATATGTAGAAGTTGTCTCTCGCACTCCCATACTTTTGTCTTTCAGAATTTTCAATCGTACTCTCAATCATTCCCTCTCGTCTCACATCTTTCATTTCATTATCAATCGCATATTATTCATTTCTGGATGTTTATGTATCATTAATCACGGAGATATTGTTAGGTGCGTAAATTATTTCGACATTTATTTATAAGTGATTCACTATATTTAGCTGGCATATCATGTATTGGATTTTATTTTTAACCATTTAATATTATTGATATTTTTGTTAATTTTTTCTTCTGATTTGAATCCTTTTCCATCTGTTCAATCAGCTGTTGGTATTTGATGCGACATCATTATTGATTTGTATCCATATAAAGTTCGCTCATTGACGATATTAACTAGCGATCGTCTGGTCGTTATTTTTTTCTCAAATTTCCTTCTCGGTCACTCACTCTCTCACACTCTTTCGTAATCATTTTGGCTTCATTTCTATCAGCTGTACGTCTATTATTCATCATGCATAATATTCTCAATGTCATTCAGTTACTCAATTTGTGAATGTGCGATCTGCCATATTCCATGAAGACATTTGATATATAGCATTGTTGTAAGTATTCCATCACCCGGAGTAGTCGACGGGATCTTGGAAGTCAGTAACAAAATCCTGTTAGTTTCAATCTAAGTCATATTGGAATGACTGCTATTGCAAAAAATGTAGAATTTTTTTCTTATTATATCCAGTTGAGGTGTGAGGAAATTAAAGCCGGTTTTTAATCATTTGCACATTCAGTAGATAGTTTGTGCTGCATTTCAGTAGATCGCCATTCGTTGAATATATTGAGTGAACGTTGCTGTCCAATTGATTAACATTGTGATGAATGATAGCTCTGTTATCAGAATGAACCCCTTCTTCCATGGATATATTCGCGTTTGGGTGAAACGTTACTAGTTCCCAACAACATAATACTGCATCTTATATTCCAGCATTTTCACAATAAGTATAGAGAGACCGCGACTACGAAAAAACTGTTGGATCGGGCACAGTGATTGTGGATCGTTGCGTTTTCTGTTTCATTATTATATTTTGTTTATAATTGTGTAGTGCAAAAGTTTTGGGTATACTGGTCTTGATATATCAATTAATATTAATGGAGAATGGTGTTAATATTACTATGAATGTAGTAGAACGAACAAACGGTGAATGTGAAGTGACTTGTGAGATTTAATTCCAAGATAATATAATAATATTCCTGTTGGTATTATGAAGAAAAAAAAATTGTTTCGTCCGTCATGGAATGAGGATCGAGAATATAAATAATAACTTCGGGTTAATTAATGCTTTTGGCCAATTAAATTCCATAATTTTCGCGGATTTATTGATATTCATCAAATCCCTTTCATATCAATTTCTGACGAGTTTTTCCTGGATGTGTGGATAATCTGTTTTGTGTTTGTTACTTATCGCGTAGAGTATTCACACTGCCATTGGAGACTCGCGGTGATTTGTCGCGGGGTTGAAGCATATTGTGAGAGGGATGAAGTGAGTTGTAATTGGGGGAGAAATGTGGTGGATTTGGTTGTGATAAAGATCAGTCAAAGGTTGTTTATGTGAGCAAGACGCGAATTAGATTGCACGCGGGCAATTAGCCAACTTCATGGCATATCTCCGGATTGATTTGCCACTGCATCATTTCGTAGATGAGATTGTGAGTTAATGCAAATGTTTATTTGTTATTGTTTCCTTGATTAGAATTTGGTTACGTGAAATTTATTTCACGTTTGGATCAATCCAAATTATTATGATGCAGCGTAATTTTCATTTCATTGATCAATTACCACGAAATTGGCACACCCTTCTCGTATTTCTAATACTCGTCTTTTGAAAAAGTATATACTAAGGCCGATTTTGGTAAGAATACGTTTCTTTGTTTTTTTTTTCATTTTTTATTTTTTTGATCAACTTTTAATTTTAATGTAAGGCGCAAACGTGAAAACTTGTACTTTTTTCCTTGATGTGTCTTTTGGATTCTGGCCGAAAGTATGTGTATGTCTGTGCTTGTATCTGTACAGTGTTCTTGTCTGCTTCTTATGCTTTTTCGGTATAATGGACCTCACATTGTGTTAGTGTATGCGTGTTGATGTGTCTATGTGTATTTTATTTGTCCTAAATTTTTGGTTTATGCCAAAAACAGATTTTTTTTCGTCGTACTCATACATCTATCCTCGAATAATTTTTGCTTCGAAATTAATTATTCAAAGTCTCCATATTTTTTCACCACTCTATCAGTGTTTCGCCTTTTATCACGTTTTTTTTTTTTTTTTCACTTTTCTTCTAATTTCTCTATTTCCTGTTTTCGTGTTTGTGAAAAATTCGATATCCCTCTTGATATTTTCATCTCGTGCGCAACTGAATTGTTGATAAATAATTAAAAGTTCCGTAAAGTTGACAATATCCAAATGCCGATGAACGTTTCTCCAAGATGTAACACATAATCGATAGAGGAAACTTAAGAGAGAAGTATTGTTGAGTAAAACATTATGTTTGCGATGTATTTCTATACCAATATAGATACGTGTGTGCACATTCTGATACCCGAGGCTTTGTCCTCCGTTCAATTGTAATTTTCATGTCTCTCTGGATTATACAAGTGACATTGTGAGTGTTCGTTCATAACAGCCGATCCCTTGAATTTTCCAATAAACTTCATTTCGATTTTCTATTGCAACTCAATCTGGTTTATGTGTGTATAAAATTAATAGTTGTCAACTTGTGCTGTGTATCAGCCAGTTCGATAGGACGGATTGAGACACCATCAACTGTGAATTGTGTTGATCGCTCCCATTGTGACAATTTCCGAGGCAGCGTCTGGGCAGCATCAGAATAATTTAACGATTCGAAGAATAGCATTGTTGTGAATCGGCTGAACGTCAATCAAACTCGAATAGAAGAAGTAGCTTTATCATCATCGAACTACGGAAGACAAAGTCATTTGGGTATTGGGAATGCATTTTCTCTATTGTGGTTATGTCATATTAATTACTATTGTTGAGATATTAAAGACAACTCTCACGAACGATTTGTTTCGATTGCATTGTGTATGCTGCTGGACCTCAAGACTTATTGTCCTGGTACTTTTTATTTAGCTCACATATCCTCACATATCAACCGTAGTCGCTGTTGTCTCCATTGCTCCATTGTTTGTAGTATCATAAGCTGTTTGTTAACTATTTTCAATCCATAATGTGATGATTATACTGTCACTAATTATTTATGTGTTTCTGCAAGATACAAATTATTCATATCAGTTTATTTATGTTTTCCTCTATATCTTCTATTATTTTTCATTTTCCAATATCATACTCCTGTGCATTCGTGGATCCTTTTCGAGTGACATATTAGAATTTTGAAAAGTGGAGATGGAAATTCTCTTGGAAGATTGGATGGTGAATACAAAATTAGAGAAAATTATATTGAATTTATATGTGGATTGTGATGGAAGTGGACGAATGTGGAATGGATTTGATAAATAGAATGAAATGTATTCAGAATGGACCAATCAATGTGATGTTGGAAATTCAAGTAATATCAACTTCTGTTAATATGTTACCAAAAGTCCCTCGTTCATCTTTTCCTCAATTTTTCTCAGCTATTCGTCCACATGGTGTTTCTTCAAATCATTATTATTGCAAAAACATCATTATAAAAATTACAGTTTGATGCGAAGGTGTTTCGTCAGAATTGTAAAGCATTTGTATGATAAAAAAGGGTAGGGTCATCATAATTTAGTTCGCGTTACAATTTTTATCTGATTTTCTTCGTTTTTTTATTTAACTGGTCTATAAATTATTCTTCCAAACGTCTATGCCCTTCGATCCTTTTTCATCGTCCACAATTAATAATTCAACTCTTATATTCATTTTTCTTTACAATATATCCGAACCTTCTGGTATACAAGAAAGTCGGTTTTCTCTGTAAAATTTCATTTTTTTTTTGGTTATTCATTCATATGTTAATTATTCTCCTCTTCCATTTTCAGTTCATTCAAATTATTACACATTCGTCTCAAATGTTCACACTTGTTCCACATATAATTTCCTCAGTTTCATAATCCTCTCCATTTTTAATTCTTTTTCTTTTTTTTTCTGATCCGTTTTCCACTTTTTTTCCATTATTTTCTCTCTTTTTTTGTTCGATCATTGCCGTTATTGCTGTTGCGATCGATTTGCGCCGAACGTCGCTCACTTGAAGTTTCAAATTTTGTTCGGAATTGTAGCGGATTCTTTCATCTGACTTGTTCCTATCCCGATATAGATTCATTTTCATAAACTGATCGTTGGGTGAGATCGCGAAACGAATTTATTATTTTTTCTTTGGCTTCTACGACGGTCGCATCAAGGACACTTGGCTCCCTACGAATTCCGCACCATTCACAGTTTATCGAAACAAAAATCGCACCTTCTCAACTACCACAAGTCCCTGAGGACCGTGCGAATATTGAGAGACTTTTTAACCGGATTCATTCATCGGATAGTCGCTGCAGATGAAAAAATTTGATAATTAAAACTAGACCGGTTTGTCTAGCATGTCGATAAATTAATTGTCAAGTGGTCACTGGTGTCTGTTCTGTTACCAGATATCAAAATCGAATTTCCCAATTCCGTTTGGTGCAATTGCTCACAATTATTGTTTATATTTTTATATATATGAAATGAAACTTGGATCGGAGAACTGGAGTATCGACAGCTCATCCGAATGCGACAGCGATGAGAATGTGATTAAAATGGGTGTCTGAGAATTTAAACACACGTGCAAAGTGTATATTTGTAATACCAGCGCAGGAGTATCGACTGCAAACTGGCACTGTAAATGAAAATCATTGAATATAAACTCTTCTGTGTGGACACTCAATTGCATTGTTAATGAAAATGGGAAATCGATTTAATAGCAACAGAATCCCAAATTTTATTCGTGAGCATAATATAAAAATGGATTGAAGAGCCGGAGTAGTCGACGGCTTCATCAAAATCTATCTTGTCTGTAACAAAAAAATATTATCGCGTCTCCTATTTTCTTCTACAGCGAGTCACCATATCAACTACAATTGAAAAGCCTCTCAAAGTCCACCAAGGTCTTCTCAATATATATATTTACATATATATTCCACGCGTCATAATTACCAAAAAACGCGCCAGAATTTCCGCGCGAATAATTAGGCTCGTTAAATTAGATACAAATATTCGTATCAAGATTTATCACACACGGAGCAATATATATTAGAAAAATTTTTGTTTTTTTTTCCCCCTCTGTTTACATATCAACACGCACTTTTGTCAACGAATTGTCTTGGTATTTTTGCAGCATTTAATCACGTGCATATTAACATCTCTCCTCTCATCATCCCCATTCATTTCCAAAAATTATCTCTATCCATCCTGTTTTTCTTCATCATTCTTTAAATCTTCCAATCATCTCCCTTCCTTATCTCTAGTCATCACTTTTATACATCTTGCGCATATGCACTCGCACCATTCACTCTCACTTTTTCTCTCTTCCTGTCGCGCATCCATACATTCTCGCCCCCACATGAAGTCGGCAAGTCGCGCGTTCCCCTAAAGTCTACACGAGCAAATGAAAAATAAAAAACAAAATGATGATGATAAAATTAATTTTAATCGAACAACGGGGTTCAATCGTCTCTCCTATTTTTATTCTCCACACAAACCGCATAGAATACTTTTCAAATAGGTAAAATTTATTTTTGTTGTTCGTTAACAATCGTGGAATCATTCTTAATGAATTGACTTCTTTTCATATCCCTTATTCATCATTCTCTGATTATCACGTTATAATTCAAACTCGTTAGCATTAAAATGATAATAATGATAATTATTGAAATAATAATAATAATCACCGTGATTATAAATTTATAAGATTTAATGCAGCTGTTCTCTTTTATTTATCATTAATTAATCGTAATATAATAATTAATAGCTTGCAAGTTTTTAACGTTAAATACTATTACTTAATCCTATTTACGTGTTTGTTTAATTACGCGCTTAGTTATGTACGTATGCTTATTAAACTTCAATTCATTTTTCATTTTCATCGTTTCGCCATCCTCATCTTCCGCAATCGCCTTTCTCATCGTCGAGGTTTTTGGTATTTTGTATTTTTTTTTCTGTAATCCGGGCATTATACTTTTCGTTATATTGATTTATTGTGTTTCCACGGGTATATACGGGTGAGTGAAATGGTTTAAGATTGTTTTGTATCTTCATCTTAATATTTGAGTAGATACGCGTGGGAACCGTTGTTGCTTTTCATTTGTTTCATTTTTTTCTCTAAATACTGAATAGTCTCAAAGGATATTTGCATTGCGATTCATATAAGTTCTATTATCGCATGTTGTGTTTGCTTCAGATTTTTCCATCAATGTTGTATCCCTTTACATATTTATACAATATAATAATTGTTATTACATCTTTAATAATGACTCACAGTTTCTTTATTTATTTACTTTTTGGTTTTTAGTCTCCGACGTTATATATAAACTCTGGCTTTGTATGTATGTTTGTGTGCATGTGTGTATGTGTCTCTATATTTTCACGTACGGTTTTATCATATATTGATTACTTTCAATATATATCTGGCTGATGATGTTTGACCGTGTTGTTTTTACTTTTATTTGAAATTAATTTGCAGTTATCATTGATAGCTGGAAAGGGAGTTAATTTTATTGTTTCCATACACCAGTCAATCAATTGGTGTATTTTCACGTTCCTCCAATAATTTTCATCTCGATAACTTTTCTCACTCAATGTCACATTCATCATTCAAAAGTTGAAGAATGGAGTTGTTGAGTGTGAGCAAATTATTCAAGACGATTAATCCACACGTGAAAATATGTTTCATTTTTTTTTGTGTATTTGTTCTGTATGAATCTTCTGAGTCACGTTATATCGATATTTCAAATCGATGACGGAATATTTCGTTGATTGTTGCCGGGCTTATATATGCTCGTTCATTAAAACTTTGCCGGAATAAAAATGTATATTTCGACAGTGTGGTTCGAGCGCTTGTGCTTTTAATATATCACGCGGAGAACGTTTTCACGTACAAATCGCGAATATATAAATGCACGAGATTAATTGCAATTTGCATAAAAGCAAAAATTGCGAATGTGTTAAGAGTTATTTCTTTTCTATCTGTCGCTGCGTGCTCGACTTGAAAGTCCAGTAAGAGTAAGTTGACTCGACGTATGTGACTGGTTTTATATTTATCGATGGTAGAAGATATTTGCGATAGAACATATGAAGATTTATAATTTCATCAGGATGTATCAGGATTATCTTACGCTTTTCACTCAATATCCAGTGTACGTTTGAAACTATTATTTACTAATGAATATGAAAAGTAACGAAGAATTTATATAATCTTAAAGTCGCTCTCAATATCCGAGATGATAAATCCATCATTCTCATTTAATTCTATTCCCAATTTCTTTTCTCGATGCGAATTCCGACGTAAACTAATAATCGTCAAATTTGCGAGTAAGACTGGTACATATGGAAAAGTATTTAACCTGAGACAATTTCTCACACAACAAATTTCTCATCGTCCTAATTATTCCCTTTTTCTCACAAGCCAATTAAGAACACGAACTATATACCAAAATATTTTGAATTAGGCCAAAATCGTTGAAATTTATCTCGCAATGGTCGTTCAAATACACCACAATTTCGATTCAAAATAATACGATTTGATATGTCACTAGATCGAATAGTAATTTCTATCGAGAATTCGGTCGTTCATCATTTCCGCATATAAACACCAGTCTTACTATCTTTCCTCTCTTCATCTTCCGCATTATGAAAATTTCTTTTTATAGGCCCAATTTTCGTCGAGAGCAAATTCAGATAAAATAATTTTTTTCTCCTTTCCAAACTCTTCTCGTTCTATTCTGCTGGCTCTTCATCAATTGGAACGGCGCGGGAGAGGGTGTAGAAACGAAAATAAATAGGAACTAGAGATCAAAATCGTAGTTCCAGGAAATTTGGAGGAATAATCAATAATTGAATTTCAAATTAAAATTCACGGTCTTTTCATTTATTTGCGTGAATAATAAATAAAATAATAATTAATAAATCAATTGTTAGTCCAATTAAAATAGTGACTCGTGACTAGGTAAAGACTCACCGTTTGCAAAAGAAAAGTGTGTGTATGTGTGTGTGTTTGTCTAATGCTTAAAATAATATTCATAAGTTCCAAATTAATAATAATGACAATAATAATAATAGTGACAATAATCATCATAATTACAATAATAATAATAATAATA
>JABMBR010005254.1:0-16962 GCA_018881525.1 Meteorus sp. PSUC_FEM 10030008
AATAAAAATGGAAATATATGTGGTCTTGAACGCGTCGAGGCGGACACTTTCTCGCGTAAAATTTTCGTCAAATGGTCCACGTCCATTGGCTATTGTAATGTAAAATAGAAATGAAAAAATTGAACAAACAAAAACAATAATAATTATAATGATAATGAATAGAAACAAAAAGTTATGAACAAACACATCGGCCGAGTCATTCTCAATAGAATGCCAAAATAACAAATGCGAAGCGAGAAAATTGGAACAAGAGCTAAAAGATGATGAAAATGAGGAAAAATAAAACACAGATGTAATTTTCCTGTTTTTATTTTTTTATATGTTGCTACACGAGAATCTATATAAAAACATGAAAGAAGTTTAATTAAACGCGCTGATGCATTTCTCGTTAATGTAAGAATTTAAAACTCGAGTGTACTGTTATAAATTAATGATAAAGCGGAAGAAAAAAAATATGAGAAAACAAATACAAACACGAAACATAATAGACAAGCAACAATAGAGAGAAATGAGGAAATTGAAAATTGGACTCGTTTTTTGAATACAATATTTTTTATTTTCTATGGGAACTGAGAGAAATTGATGAGGAAAAAAGTGTAATAAATAGAAACATAATTTGTGAATAAATAATATTAAAAGAAACGTATACATATACATATATAAATGTTTAAATATATATGTATATGTACATTGATCGCGAGAATTGGATCGTTTTGACGCGAATTTTCTCTAGACTATACCACGTAATGTAAACGCACTATAATTTAATGGATCAATTACTCATCGATGAAAGAAATGAAGGTTAATAAAATAAAACAATAAATAACATGAGTAAAAACGAAACAAATAAATAATCATATGTTCTCCACAATAATAACACAACAACAAGAGAATACACAATGGACTCATATACACAAAACAGATGAAAACAAAAAAAATGGTATAAATAAACTGCGAGTGGTAACAATTGTGTTATTGCAATTGTGAGAAAGGAAAAATGATTGAATTTTGAGGATGCGTTTTAACGCAGTGTCTCATACTAATTTTTTCTTGCATTTATGAAGCAAAGTCCCAATCGCATACATAGTAGTCGGCTAGTGTACGTAAAAAAAAAATAAAGTTTCTGAAAAAAAAAATTATGTTCGGTGTTGTATGAGTGATTTTAATACCTAATTGATCAAACCCATTCACAGATTTATTTTTGTGTAATATTCGCTTTTTATTTTCTGCTCATGTATACTCACATTACATTTATGATATATTTGTAATTGTATATAGAGGAATATATTATTTTGACATATCAAATTCCATATTTATTTCACAATTTTGTTTTGTTTTGCTTCTCTTCATCTACAGAATAAAAATGAAAAAAAAATATGACAATGAATTTAACATTGAGACGTAATGATAAATATTTACAAAAGTACAAAACCTTACAAAATCATTCGCATAAATCTACTCACATTGCATTTGATTTCTTATGCGCAAGGATTTAATATTTGTTAATGTTTCACTTTTAGTTTTTTGGTTTTTATTTAAATCGAAAATGCTAATCGGAAAAATGTGTCCATCGATTGTTGTCTTTTTTCTGTTCGATGATGTGGGTTTCACTTATTATATTTGAATTATAGACTACATTTTTTCATTCCTTCACATTATTTTGAAATAATTGTAAATCAGACTTTGCATTTAGTTCAGATTATAAACACCTGTGATGATGTGTGTGGAGTTCATTTATATTTAGATATAGGCCTTTGTGAAATTCTGTTTCTTGATTTACTAACATTCAATGAATATCAATCTAATCTAAAAGCGATAGTAGAAACGTTAAACAAACATGTTAAATTATTTTATGGGTGAGATAAAATGTTTGAATGATGTTGTATAATAATGAAGAACAAACAGGGAAAAACTGCATGACTATATGTACAATATAAATTATATTAATCGCGTAATGTCCTGCGCGTTTTTAAGATTTTTCTCGTCATTTCAATAAACTTTTAATCTTTCTATTGCTCTCTAATATGCTTCATTGTATGTTTGTCTATACATGTACTTCATATACTCTTTCCTATTTCTTCCCTTCCACTCAATTAATAATCTGTTCCATTTAATCTAATTATTCTTTGACATTTATTCCTTAACCAGAGGATTATATTATTGTTTCGTATTTTCTTGAACTCTTTTGATGTGAATTGCGAGAAGATATGTATTTTCAACACACACTCCTAAACAGAAATTCGGAGTAAATTATTAATAAAAAGAAAGAAATAGAGTTACCATAAATAAATAAAAGTCTTGGCACAGAACCTCTTCCAGTCTTTGAGAAAAAAATATAAAATCTATTTCTTCCTCTACTTTTCACCATTCTCTTTACCGACAGTGCAGCAACAAAATGACTCCATGATAAATTACACAGGCTGAAGATAACATGAATTCCAATGGGATTGAAAGTAAAGTAGAAATTCCTGATGTGTCGATAAATTACCCACTGACGTTTTATCTAATGACGTTCACGTGAATCTTCACGATGAAGACTGTGCCTACGTGGGTCTTGACTACTTGGTGTCACTGGTCGACGTTTTGATCGTTTAAATTTAGCAATGTCTTCACCAAAAACATCACCCGTTCTCAATGCAGAAATCAAATCATCAAATTCACCCTTATTATTATCACTTTGACCATTGGTATTTACTTCATTCTTCTTACTCAACGCAATACTGTTAAGAATGCCTTCTCGTGAATTCTTTCTCTCCATCGTGCGTTTCTTAAGCTGTGAATAGAATAGAAAAATGGATTATGCACGGTCTATAAAATGTAAATTTCATCCGATGACATCTATCCTACAATTTTCTGACTCATATTATTATTTATCTACCTCTTGCTCTTGTTTAGCACGACGTTCTTCCTCTTCAATTTTCCTCCTCATATTCTCCACATCCGATCGTGCTTCAGCCAATGCTTGCAAAAAATTCTCAAATATCCCAAAGAATTCATCGGGTTGAATGCCCGCAGAGTCTTCACCGAAGAGACGTACTGCACGATCAAAACGGGTCTTCATGTCTTGGAAGAGATCCTCAGCCTCAGCGAGACGGCACGTAGCTTGTGCTTGAAAATCTCTCATTGCAGGCAAGAACATATCACCCTGGAGCACTTGAGCCTGACCACGATGAAATTCTATCGGGAAACCAGAGAAAAATTAAAAGTTAGAACAAGAACTATTCATCACAGATGTTGATTCTAATATGAGTAGACATCTTTACCAATCTCTCTTTGAACATCCTGCAATCCATTCTTCAAATTTGCAACTTCTCTCTGTAAATCAGCCATACTGACACGCGCAGCTGTTCTTACATGCGGCATATCCTCCTCAATATCTAACACTTCACGAAATCTTGATTCAAGTATTTGCACAAGATAGTGAAGTAATGTCGTTCCTTTGGAGCATGACGATTTAGTATCGACCAGACGATTTAATGAGGCCAATCGAAAGCCACCAGCATTGCCTCGAGCATTTCCACGATTGACGTAATTTCCGAGTGCAAGAACCAGTTCCAACAACTTCCTGAGTCTTCGCGATCTAGCAACTTGACGACTTGCCTCAAGTACTGCACGCATCCTTGGCGTTAACTCTGCGATGCTTGCGGCAAATTTTTTCTTGTAGTGCAAAGACCGCAGGCGCTGCTCGTAATGCGGTACTCTAGAAACAAAGAGATAAAAACGTTAGGATAAATAAGAATAAACCAGCTGAATAGAATATTAGTTTATGCATATGTGTCCGCAAATAATAGACCATTTATCCATGAATTTTAAATAATTGCAGCAATTCTTTTCTCTTCTTCCCATTGATGATGATGAAGAGTGTTTAGTTGGTTGGAGGGTCCGGAATGTAGTTCAATTAACATTTCTAATCAGGCAATATCATTTATACGTACTTGGAAATCTGGTAGAGAAAACAATCAGCGCGACTTTGCAATTCTTTCTGATTCATGTCAAGAAGAGCAGCTTCCTCAGATGATGGAATATATTTCAATAATTGTTCGACCATGTCAATGTGTAAAATGTTCTGTTGATCCATCGACAATATAGTACGAGTAATTTCATTATCAGAGAGTTTCAATTTAGATAGGAGAATGGTACAATTTTGTGCACGTCTCGAATCAATAACTGACATTGTTTTTTTGTTTTTACCACTCAGGCTGCGCAAATCTTCAATTGATCCTTCAGTTGGTACCCCATTCTTTTGATATGCACAAAATATTTTGTCAATTGATTCCAAATCCATGACATTATACAGTTTTGTATCATCCAGTTCTGACCAAATTGTACCCTGCAATTTTTGCTCAGGAATCTTCGACCAGTTGAATGACTTCAATGGATTACTCGGTTGAGGTACATCTTTTATTATCTCAACTTTCATCGGCGGTGGTGCAGCTGGCATCATCAAACAAGGTGGAGGTGGTGGTGCAAGAGGTGGTGGTGGCGGTGGCGGTGGTGGCATTGGTTTGGATTCAACTTTCTCAACAACTTCATCGTCAACAATTTTTAATGTCGCTTTAGCATCATCTGGGAGGCTACCAGATGCTACCAGTTGCTCCAATCGTTTTCTTTCCGACTTCTCATTATTTATCTGTCGTGATAATGTTTCAACACTGTCTTGTAATTCGGAAATTCTTTGTTTCGTTTCAATATGCATCGATGTTTCTTTCTCAAGACGTTCTTTTGTCCTAGACAAACTCGCTTCCATATCTTCCTTTTCTTGTGTACGTAAATCTAGTTCTTGTTCTTTTTTAGCAAGCCTACTTGACATTTCAGAATTATCGCGCTCTAATTCTTCAGTTCTTTTCCTCGCCGCAACTAATTCTTCTTCTTTTGCCAATAAATGAATAATTTCCTTAACATTTATATCGATAGGCGCAACATCAGGATTTCGTGTTGTGCCTGATTCATTTCCCTCGGATTGCAAAACAATTTGTTGAACAATACGATCGAATAAAAGCCAATGTTGTGGATACGACCCATAGTCCAGTGGTAGTAATAAACAGTGTTCTAATAAACTTAATAAATGTGTGTATGCCGCAGTGTGACTCAATTTTCGACGCAATAAATCGAACATGACTGTTGCACTCTTCGTATCAACATGTTCCTTCTCAAATTTACGTGCCAATTCTTTCTCGTCTTCATTCCTGACCATTTCAAAGAAATCCAAATGTCTATCCAGTGTTTCATTCTCATATTTACGTAACTTTTCAATGATTGGTTGAATGCCAAGCATCAATAATTCATAACGTAAATGAAGACGAAATTCCATCGTCACTTGACCAGGGCCATAATTTAATACAGCATTGATAAATGACATAATTGCTGTTTTCAATGACAAATTGTCTTTGTATATACCAAAATTTTTATCCAGATCATTTATTATACTTTGGAATCGTGTTCTTTCCAAATGATATTGTTGGAAATGGAGCATCGCTTCAAGAACTTTACGATGACCACCTGGAACTAGACAGACTGCACCCAAAATTTCGAGCACTGATATTTTAGCTTTTATATTCTCAGTCGCCAGCGACTGTGAAATCGTATTTATCGCTGTTGGATGAGCCAAAACGTGGGCTCGACCATTCTACAATTGGAAGAGAAAAAAACCTGTTGTAATTACTCCTCCATGATAATTCTTAGATCGAAATGAAATCGAACTCCTTGCACTTACCGAATTGTTCATCAATGCTTTCAGACATCCTATAACACTGGTATGAAGATAACTATTTGACGCCTCGACATCAATTGTACCCAGAACTTGGAGAAGTGAATTCAAACCATCCAATTCAATGAATCTTAATACAAAACTGTGTGGTTGAGTTCTTAATGCTGTTTTTAATGCCTCCACTTGACGCATCTGATTCGAATGTTCTTCGGCATCTTCAGAAAATGGTGTCTGAATACGAAAAGTAGAAAATAGAAATTATTTATCATCAAACAACAATCCAAACTAAAATACCTAGAATTAATACTCACACTTGCAATAATCCTGACACGATTAATATAATCTTCAGGATCACCACTCAAATCAGTTGTTCTCAATCCTCCATTGTCCAATGTGTCATTTCCTTTACGTGAACAATAAATCTGCCATTTTTTATTAGCAGGCAGAGCCAAAACTGCTTGACGATTGGCTTGTGTCAGATCTAATTCATCAACCAGCTCCAAAAACATTTTGTTCAATTCCTCTTCGGCAGGCATTGGTAATGTTGGTGTCATTGCTTGTAATGTCAGGGTACCTGTTTGCTCCACCACACAGTAAGTAATTTCCGGTGGTTCATCATCCTGAAGACCAAAAAAAAAAAAAAAAAACCATGAGAAAGAAGTTTATGACAGCAATGAGAAAAAATTTGTTTTTTAACATCTTAAATGAGCCCACGCTTCTTGTGTACGCGTAGACTGTCGGCAAAGGTCAGGGCATTAGTTGTGGCGGCTAAATTCCTCAGGTACTTTCACACTTGAATAGGAAATTATCCATTCGCACATATACATGTGAATAACTATAAGAGATTGTATTTATTGCTCATAAACGTCATATTGGGACATTCATTTTACAATTTGTAAAATGATGAATTATTTTTTTATCAATGTTAATTTACATTCATAATCATTTTATATTTATTTTTTTCTTTCCCTATCTAATTATGATAAATATAAATTGTACACACATCTTCAGAATTCGTAGTAACTGAATGTTGCCAATTGACATTATTCTACTAAAATTTTATTGGAAAAGAGAAAAAAATAAACAGGGACATTGCATTATTATTTTGCAAGCAAACAAACGTGTTCGTAAATCGGTTTTAAAGGTCTAAATGTCTGTGTATATATACATGATCACGCGCACGATTCTTCAGACAAATTCTTCACCTTTGCATATATACGTCTACTTGCCTGGATTCCAGAATTTAAAAGAGAAAAAGAGATGAGAGAAGAAAAAAAGTATCGAGATGAACACTATCATTAATGGCGTATCGAGCGAAAAACTTTCAAGAAGAGAAAAAAAATGTTTTAATTTCATTCTCTCCCACTTTTTGTGTTTTTTTTTTTCAACTAATTTTGGGACGATGTTACTTTGACTTTTATTACTGGCAATATCTTGCAGTCTGTGTCTAGGTAATAAAATCGGTAAAATATCCATGCCGCAGGACGCATTCTGGTTTAATGTTCTTTTGATGATCGGCCAGAAGAAAAGCTCGCTGCACTCATGTTCATTCTCTCTCACTTATTCTTCCGCGATTTCTCAGTTCAAAAGGCGCATCATCATCAAGCGAAAGGATTGGTAAAAAAATTGTACGAAGATAAATTTGAAAAGGAAAATAAGAGCAAAAAGATTTCTTTTTTTTAAATATATGTGAAAGTGGAAAAAATATATTGAAATAAATAGAGACGGGGGATGAACAGGGCAATAAAGATAAAGGAATCTCTTCAGTCGAGTGAACTTAACCAAGGACAACAGGATTCATGGTGAGACTCTGATGCACACTTGGAACTTTCGTTCGAACCATCTTTCCTCTTATTCCCTATAATTCTTCCTCTTTCATCTCGGACCCTCTGTACTAAGATGATTTTCTCATATCACGCAGAGTGATTTCTTTTGCGCGTGACGAAGTCAAAGAACCCGCCTATGGCCATATGACAAGCAAAGTCATTCTATAAAAGATTACACCATGGTGAATTTTATATGGAAAATAAAAAAATGACCGGAATCAATTGTGTAGATTAAATAAACCAACGTTGAATCCAATTCTTGATTTATTTATTGGTTCAACACTTCGTGTGTTTGCTTTAAAGAAAATTTATTTATAAATTTTTACGTACAAATTGTCTTGGTATATTTTTTTTTTTCAAGACGATCGAGGCGCAAGAATATTTTTTGAATAATTTATCAGCGGCAAGTTAGCACGGAAGTGCGATCGTATGATTATTTATACTTTCTTTCTTCCAGGTATTCATGACATATGTGTGCACAAGGTCAGATGTATGCAATGAACAGGAGTGTTGAAAAAAAAAAAAATGTGTAATAAATTTCACTGCGGACATAAAGAAATATTATTCATATATAAATACATAGTTGGAATAAATGACGTGAAGAATTTCCTTTGGTTACGCATGACTCGCCTGGTCTCTTCTTGCTTGATGACGAATGTCGTGATGAATGTCACAGTCCGATGTTAAACGACGCGTGAAAAATGTAATGTGTGTCAATAGCAATAGCGAAGATTTAAATGTAAAATTTGCCTTGTCAAATGTACTTCCCTTGAATATTATTATGCAAAAATAAATTTTTTCTTCTGCAAAATTATTAATGTTGATATTTGATAAGAATAATTTTATTCGGGAATTTATTTTTGTGGATATTGTGATAAAATCGCATTTCTTCATCGTATTTAATTTTACTTCATTTGCTATCGTGTAAGAATAAAATTTTTTGCATTCTGACTTTGAAACTTTCACTTATATAAATGAGTTTATGGTTATGTTTCTATTAATATTATAGAGATGAAATAGAGAGTGAATCCACGCACGCAATACCATGTGCACATTGTAAAAATTATACCCACCAATATTATTTATATGAATAAAACTTTCAATTTCCAATTCAATTTAAATTATCATCATTATTATTTATCCATTGTTTTCTTACCTGTAAACAACCGCAAAATGATTTTTTTACACGTGAAGGCATCGTTTGGCAGTGCACGACAAATTCTTTTAAAGGCTGTGGACTCTTCAATGGACAGCTTGGGATTCTCTGCAAGAGAAAAGAAGCAGAAATTATGAAAAATTCATTTCTCATCAATTCACATTTATACAAAAAAAAAAAAATATCTGATTAAACCCATAACAATACCATTTTCCAACGACTCCACAATTCCATCGCATCATTAAAAAATGATGACAACAAATTAAAATGCGAATATATAAAAAGAAATTGAAGAAATAATTTTCTATAAGAGAAAATAAAATTTCCTTTCATTTATTTTCACTGAGACAACACCCAACCGACACAAAATAATTCAATACCACGACACAATTCCAGTATGCAATCATTTATATTACAATTGACTACTGACGATCAGTTTTCACTCTCTCACATATTTATTAAATTTTTATTTCCGTACAGTTTCACGATGTGTTGTCATTATTGTCATTAATATCATTGTGTTATATATAGAGAGAACACCAATATCGCGATGTGACACGACAGAAAAAATCCCAGATTATGACACAAAGTGGAAAGAAGAGGAAGAAAGCGTTAAAATAATAATAAACTTCAGCTATAGCTTACATCGTGGTGTCTTCTCTTATCAGTGACACCAAACTTCTTATCAACATAATTACATATGTCACCAACTAATATACATTCGTATATATGTACATACATTATCATCGCTACTATATTAAAGGCTTTTTTTTCAAGGGCATTTTGTGTTTGATGACTAAATTCTACATTGAAAAAAAAATACAATGAAATTTCTCAAAGTTGATATCATGTGGCAGCATAGGGAATTCATAATTTTCATAAATCTCCTCTTAATGGTGGACAAAAAAAATGTTTCGGATTGTTTATCGTTTATTCATACCGCAGCAAAGTGATTTGTATAAAATTTCGTTTAAATAAAATTATTAATGTGATTGGAATGACAGACGGAACCGGACCTGGCCTGAAGTTTGAAGATAGTGACTATGATGCCATCCTTTCTATAAATTTGTGAGGAAAATTAATTTTTTTTATCATCAGGAAAGCTTTTGTATCTTCAGAATGATTCGCCAGAAAAACATGAAGAATGGAATTAAAATTCACAAAATTATTTATCAGTCTAGACAGAAATAATGAAATAATACAAAGACGTTAACTGGATTTGATGAACAAATAAATTGACACAATTAAATCTTATCATGAGAATCAGTGGAATAAATTCACAATAATTATCTTGGTGAGGTTATTAAGATCAGAATGTTGGAGTATTTATATGGATACCAAAATGTCAACTATTGGCTTGTTAAAATTAATTCTTGCCCCATAGACAATCGCGCATGACTTTCACACGTTGACCGAGTGACACGCTCAAATAAATGCTCAGAGCAATTTTATCCATGCACATATATAGAAGATAATATATAAGTACCTATGTGTGTGGGTATATATTCATAACTTATTTTAGATACGCACATGTACTCATACATGCATAAATATTATGCTATATCACATGAAGTTTAAATTGACCCGATGCATTACGACAATTTTATGGCGCCACGTCACGAACCTCTGTCGTTTCGAGTCTATCACCGCACCTGTTGTACAATTGTTGCACATTCACGATATAATTTTGTATGTTGAGATGCGAAGAAAAAAGTGAAATTCATCATATTTTTATCGATGATAAATTATATATCACATTCATAACACACAAACGTATCGAAGTTTGATATATGTGAGATAATTGTAATTCGAGATCGATCTTATACAAATCAAAGTCCACTTTGTGTATACAATGAAAATAAACGAAGAAATGTCGAGTGACATGAAAATAAATTGATGAATTATTTAAACAAATGCAAAAGTCATATGTTCGCGATTTTATAATTTGTTGCGACAATGAAGTACATGCGACTGCCTGCCGCGCTTTCATCCTGTATCTTGATCGTTGCGTGAAGTTACCGGACAAAAATGAAAGAGAAATATAGAATAAGAATATAGAACATGACACAGAAACAGAAAAACAGAACAGAAGAGGAAGAAAATAATAATTGTTAAAATAAAAAATGTTTATGAGAAACTGGAGAGTATGAAACTGCAATGCGATATTTTCAAGGATAAAAAAATAATATTGTTTATGTGCACAGAGATTATTTTAAATATGAAATAACATATGTTTGAGGAATTATGAATTCGTGAGAATAAGAAAAGATAACGAATAGTAGGAAAAAAAAATTAAATTAATTTACAAAATGGAAGATAGATAAAATTATTTATTATTGTTGGAATATTCTCTATCGATACAATGAACCCATTAAACGCGATTGTACAGATAAATATCGCTGTATAAATTGGAGATCAACCATCCATGCATTTATGAATGTGTGCATGTATATGTCCAGTGCAACTATATATCGCGGTTACGCTTCCATGATTAGTGCACGCGCCTGCGCTTGTTTAACGTTGCTGAGAGGATATTGACATTGCAAGTCTGTGGTTGGTCGATAACAAATAAAAAAAAATAGAATAGAATACATAAATAATCAGGAATGAAATTTTTAAATATTCGAAGAAGAAATAAAATTGAATGAAAGTGAAGAAAAAATTTCAGTGCTCCTTCTTCATATCGATATTGAAATGTTCCATTCTTCTCCTCAACAATTTCTTTCTTTGATTCTTCATCGATAGATCACTTTAAATCGTCAGATATTTTTACGAGCTAAAATTATTTTTACACTTATGATAAATTTATCTATCGGAAGTTGAGTGAGTGAAAACGAATGATGAGTTTGCAATGGTTTTGTATCACAATTCGGCAGGGCAAGACAACATTCAGGTTTCACCCGTCAAATATCTTTGGTGAGAGTGACGAAGGCCCAAATAAATCATTTATTTTTTTTTTCCTTGTTCAGATTTTTTTTTTCTCTCTACTCTTTCTTCAATCGTCTTTTTTTTCGCTATTGTTCATTGTTCGGATGTATATCAAATTAATTCCACTAGCCGTTCAATATTATAATTATCTACGAGTAAAAATGAACGACGTAATATATTCATAGAGTACATTCGTTAGTATATTTGAAAGATTAATTAACCTTAGAATCAATTATTTATTATTATTACAACGCCAATAATTATTATTATAATATTACAAACACCTGATTATTAATATGAAAATTGGAGTATTCATATTTATTACGCAGTTAGAGAACAAAATATGAGAGGAAAATTACGTAAAGATACGGTTAATAAATTCTAATTTTAAATAACTCTCAAACCATTTTTTTTTATCCGTTTTCTCCCTCTCAAAATATTCTAATGAATACGAATTGAAATAAAAAATGAATGGCAATTTACCAAGTTGAGTTTTCCCATTTTTTCCAGCACGGTATCCATTTTTTATAAAATTTTCTTTTTTATATAATCGAAGGAAAGAATAAATAATGAAAAATCGGGAAGCAAGAGAACGTGGCAAATTTGTTATTCACGAGTTCTCTTTTCTCCACCCGTTATTGTAATTTATTTAGGACTGATGTTTATATATTTTTATATATTTATTTACGGTTCGGTGAGTCCGTAACGTCACACGTCACACGACCGCGAAACAACTCACGACATCAAGTCCAAAACACAAAAATGACACACGCGTACGCGCACAAATAAATATAAACACAAATTTTTATTATAGCCGGTTGATATCGCGATTATTTTCTCCTTTCGCAATTTCCGCAAAGTTGCGTTGCCAATTGATTTGTCACCTTGTTTGACCTTGCGATAAATAAACGTAGCGTGTCATATATTGCATACGAATGATTGAGGTGAAGTGTCCGCACACGTTTCAGTCACGTTTATTTTATTTTTTCATTTTTCGGGCCAACCTTCTGCCCGCACACTTTTTCAAATAACAAAAATCAATATTTGCAATTTATTTCAAAAAAAAATTCATGAAAATGTTCATACGACAACATTTACACACTGGTGATGCGTTTCACCGTTTAAGCATCAGATAAATAAATAAAAAAAAAAAAAAGAGATGTTGAAGATGGCGAAGTGAAAGACGATGATGAGAGGAAGAAGGGCCCGTTGGCGAATTTCACCGGGCGCAGGTGAGATCGTTTGGGCCCATGGGCCAAAACCCGAATTACCTTTTGCACGAAAGTATTTTTTTGCCTCGGGCTATTTCAAGTCGTTTCACTTACAATAAAAGAAGGTACACGAGAAGAAATGAGAAGACAACAATGTAAATAAGAAGAAAAAAGAATTAAAATTTTCCTCTCTTGATTTATTGCACTGTGATGAATTAAAATCTTTTTGTCACTCGTGATTTTGACTGTAACATTACAAAATAAAATCAAGTCATAATTGACTATCTAATTTTTCCTCATCACATATAAAATGATTTTTCTTTTAAATCATCGAATTATTTATCCGATTATTTATTTAATTATTTTATTTAGGAACAATTGTGAAAAAGGGCCCGCGCACGAGCCGCTATAAAAGACCTCAATAATTTCGTAGTTCTTATCACGGACTAGAGTTTTGTACAGAACTAGAAATGGACAAGATTCAACCTTCCTGCTCGCGATTCAGAGTTGTACTGCCAGGTGAAAACAACACAACACCTTTCAACCTGCACAGGTGCACCCGCGCGAACGCGCGCGCGGGAGAAAGAGCGAGAAAGAGAAAGGAGGGAAGAATCTTACGGCAGAAAACTTGAGAGAAGGGGCCTCAGGCCCAAGGAGTGTACAACCACATTTGTGGTACTTGCGATGTTCATCCATAAAAAATAAAAATATATTCATCTAAAATATAAATTGATTTTTATCTGACTACCCATTGACAATTTACGAATTCACAATGTCAATCATGTCAAAATTTCAATAGCAAGGACAATTTTAATGTGCAGTAACCCATAAACACACTTTGTACATCGTTGAATATTTCTAGATGTTGATTTAAAAAATGCGGAAGAAATACAGCGAAGTATTTTTCCACTGCGTTAAACTGAAGTGGAGTCATCTCCACTGATGAAAATTTATTATTTAAATTTCCTATTCGATAACAATCAATATGAAAAATACCGGAAGAAAATTGGTTCACCATTTTTTTCAATGTGCACAAAGTTAAGTAATACAATTTATTATTTCATTTATGTTTCGTTATATTATCATTATTCATTATTTTTTCAATTGAACTGTTCGACCTACTGCAACGTATCATAACTTTGCAATACGCCCACGAGCTCATTTCCATCAGGGACTGTATAATTAAAATGATGAACAATAATACCGTGGATAATTGCAAGATGCACTTCGATGAATGAATTATATACAGATATAATAGAACCGGTAAATAAAATATTGTCAATTATTTAATATTAAATAATAATTGAATTAATTTCAACACTTGAAATAAAACTGTCATTAATTTTTTTTTCCATTCCTGACAAATTTCACCAAACAACTCTCACCTGCATTGCTTCATCCTTTTTTTTTATTTTCAAACATTCGTATGAATTTATTTCTTCCTTTTACATGTAAATAATTTTTTTCTCGTGTATTTTAAATTGTGCCTTACTTTTGCACAATTTCAACTCGTATCTTGTTCATTCTCATTCTGTATCTTTACCTCATCTTCCATTACTTTCTCATGACAACAACGACAATGTTTATATGTGTATCAGTGCACATGTATGCTCGCAACGCACTCGTGGACCATTAAATCTCACCAGGAGTTTCGAGCACGTCGTAAAACATGTCGGTTGAAAGATATGGAAAACGGAAAGAATCGTCCGGTAGCAATGCGCACGCGCAATTCAAACGCATTTATATTCGTACAAATAAATGAACATTTTTCCGTCTATATCGTTATCTACTTGAGAAGAAAATTAATATTACCATGATACGAATGAACTTGGTTGATTTTATTATGCGATTAAAAATGTTCAGACGCAAAAAATAATTCCAGGATGAAAGATAATCAATTTTATTTTATGACTTTCCAATGATGTCCTGCACTTCACTGTATTTAATAAATTCAGTTTGAAAAATTCTTCGCCTTCGTTAATTTAAACAAAATAAAAATGAAATGATAATGAAATAGATTTTACAAGTAACCTACTTAAACACCAACCAACTCTCGATAAATCTGCAATAAAAATACTTTTACTTCATTTTTTTTTCCCATCTTGTTTCGTGAATTGAAAAAAAAAATTAGGACAAACTTCTCGTATCATTATTAGAATTTTTTTCATTTTTTTTTTGTTACGCTGAATATCATCTCTCTACATAACTGCCACATCATGATAATCACGATGATATGATTATTTTTTTTTTCTACTCCAAGTTCTTCTTTTTTTTTATTCCATTCAATTTATTTCTTTTTCATTGCTTCGTCACTTCTCGTTTCGAATGCGATCATCAGAACTGAGACAAGAATGATGTCGTTATTTAGAAATTATATTGAACATGAGATCTTTCATCACATATCACTGTATGGATTGTCCAGTCTGCACCTCCATCGCTCATCCTCTTGACCTGACCTCACAAACACATCGCTCGATTTGATCTATCAACGCAAGTACTTGGAAAGTGTATAACAGATGTGTTTGAATGCACGAACCAAGTCAGTGTATTCTACTTCCTCACTTCCTTTCATTTATTTATTTATTTATTTATTCACCCATTTATAAATTTATTTATTCCTTGTACTTGCAATTCCACAAAACTTTCTATCGTTCGTCTTCAATTGAAGAAAATTCTATGTACATTTATATTGATAAAAATATCTACTCTGCCATATCAATGTCTGGTGTGAAAGAAAATTCTGAGGAATTTCTAACGTTTTATAATGGACTAACGGCTTCTGTCAAGACTGTAATCCACACCCGCCATGACAGTACATATCGATTAACTATCTACAACAGTGTATGGATAAACATAAATTGTTATGTACGGTACTTGAAATGTTTTGTTGGTGGAAAAAGAAAATAAAAAGAAATTCTTTTCCCTCCTTTATTTTACATTTGTGGCCTCAAATAAGAACAAAAAGCCAATGGATAAATGCAAATTTCATAGATAGCAAAACACATTTGGTTATCTGTCCTAATAGTACAATTAACAGCACTTTCATTTGTTGTTTTGTTTATGCAGTGTGATAACTTTGTCGTTATGAAGAAAAAATATTGCTCCATCGATTTACACGAACGTAATACATTCAGGTGTATATGTAAATGTATATATTGATTGACCTGTATGTGTAGCACGTGAGTCTCGTGTACTTCCGCCATACAACTCTTTATATGAATAAATCGAGTTGTAGATTTAAATTTAATTTAATTAATGATAAGAGATAAAATTTCATATCGAATCATCACATGAAGTCAATGCAAAAAAAATTCATTCCATTTAATCTACAAAAATTTTTCCCCATGTCACAACAAACATTTGCGTGTAAATCATAGAAAAAAATAAATAAATAACAGCACAAAATGAAGGACTTTCACTAATGAAAATTAGAAGAGAAAAAAATTAATTAAAATAAATTTTCAACATGTTGATGAATCATTTTTTTTAAATCAGAAAAAAAATTCCCATTACTAAAAATAAATTCTTAGAAAATCAATCATTACGTGTCGAATATAAATGAGCAAACACCAAAGGAATACACATAATTATATACATGTAGTAGAAGGAAGTATAATGCGGGTGTCAGACATAAATGAATATCAGAAGAAGAATAAAAAATTATTTTTTCCAACTATTTCCATATTATATCACCAACTCTTCACGTCCACACATACACAAGTATATAAAATACCTTGAAAAGGTCGGCGCATCGACGTTTAATCTCCGAAAATGAAAGAAAAAAAATCCCATCTGAGCATACCGACACTTATTACAACCATATCTGAAATATATTCTTTCGTCATTGTAAATGGACTGCCCAGAACAATCCAAGGGAAAAAAAATAAGAAATATCACAAAATACAGCAATAAATTAAAGAAAAAAAACTCTTTATAAATACATATACATGTGGTACTTAAATAAAAATATAAAATATACGTTGTGATTAATAGTGGCATACGTTTTTCCATCGATGTCCTAATCGGTGTCAACTGCTGCACGTATCGACCTACTCACAAAGACCCGTTATAACGTATAGGTATCTCCCACTTTATCGCATTCAACATCCATATATATATGTATATATAATATAA
>JABMBR010005255.1:0-16953 GCA_018881525.1 Meteorus sp. PSUC_FEM 10030008
GTATATATATATATATATTCATGAGAGAAATTGCTGCATATGAATGAACAAATATATATCTTCAGCATGACTGTTTCTTCTCTTGTTGCTGGAATTCGAGAGAATTCACTCGATAATGATAATCTTATACTAATTAATTATTGCTATAATGTTCCAATGAAATGGTGAACAAGAGCAAGTATATATCATTTGTCCGATTTCATTGAACGTTTGAACTTTTTTTATTTTCAAATTGTTGAATGTTAGACCGATTAAATTATTCATTATGAAAGACTGTAAATGCTAATTTACCGTGGCTCAGTATTAAGAATACGACGAGCTGATGGAATGAATACGTATGAGAGAGTGGAAAACATCCTGTTGCTGAGAGGAGAGAAAGGACAATAAAGGGAAAATTGATGATTAATATTGATAGTGTACATGTAAATTATGTAGTAATGGGCACGAGTATTTGTGAGATCGATGAATACGTGGCAGAATAATCTTCGTTTTCACTCGTTTTTGTGTTGATGGTTCTCATTTTCTTTTTTTTTTATGTGTATTGAATATGACTGCTGTAAGTGTTCCATACATTGATAGGTTCCATGTGACTGGTTGAGTGTGTTGATGTGCATTAGTGTGAGCGGGTCTTGTTAACTTGTGAGTGAATGCTTTTGTGCTGTCACAATTATTTCAGACCTACTAGTGATCCAAAACTCCTTATTGCTGGCAGTGTCTTTGCTTTTTTAGTAGTTATTGAGTTTTATCACGATCACATTCAGTATTTTATATTAAGTGAGTGAAAACTTTCGAGCTCGTCCCTTATTTTCATGTTTATCTAGCGGTGATTCGTGATGTCATAATTGTGAAACATATTCTATACTTGGTGTCTCTTGCTTAATTATCCAATGACATTTTTTGTGATATTAATCGATGTCATTCGATTTTTACGAGTGTTTAAAATGTGAAGTTTACCATTTTATATTTGAGATCGATGTGAAATACGATCGATGAGTTCGGGAAATTTTAATTTATTAAAATTTTTTTTCTACGATTGTGGTGAGTGCCCAATGAAATGATCATCATTCGTGGTTTGTTATTTGTCATCTGGATTTCATTTCATTTCATTTTTTGTAGCAAAGTGTGAGATGAATTGCATTAAGTGGGAGGCGTTAAGAGTTCTCTTGTATGTGATTTCAAAGTTTGTTTTGTTTTCTTGCGTGTGATGATTCATTATTCACTTCGTTACTGTTCACGTTGGATTTTTTATATAAATCCGGTATCATTTGCAGTGAGTCTTCAAAGTTTTTGGTTATGTTATTGATGAATAAACATTGAAAGTGTTTCGAAATCATGATGAATCGGTTAAATTAGATGAAATTAATGTAGAAATCCAGAATCAACATCGCATAATGCATTTGTGATCATAACTTTGGAGTACAATGCAGTTAATCCAATATTCAACTATTCAATTAACAATTTTAGTCATCAACTTTCTGTACAACTAAAATATGTGTCCAACAACATAATGGATATTTTGATGGATTTTCTTTCTATTACTGTCCAATGATATCCCTCTTTGGCTGTGTTGTAAGAGAGCAAATAACACCTGCGTGTCAATCGGTTGAGAATAAAGTGGTTGAAGAAGAGAGGAAAAAAAAACAGCGCTCTTTCAATGACAAAACACACGTCATTGAACGTGATAGTTATGAAGGTCGAGCATTGAATGTTGATAAATTCTAAGTGCTACATACGGAACATTATAGATATTATATGCAGATACAGGAAAAACTTCAAAATTTGGTGCAAATGGAAGTACTTCAAAGAGAAATTAACAATTATACGCCGGATGATGTTTCATTGTTGTCACCATGTTAATCCGTCAAACGATAAGACATGGTAGCAATGGGGTATTTAAATTGTACTATAACTCATTGCAAACATTGTTGTGTGTATTGAAAAACCATGGCAAAGATTAATTTCACGATCATTTCTGGACACCAAGGTCTATGTCAAGCAGTTGCAAATAACTGCATTAATACTCATTGTCGTTCATCAATTAGTTTGGACGAATTCAATCGGTGAATCTCATAATTTGGGTTGGAAAATGACTGGATTTGAGAAAGGAATCAAACAGAATGCGGAGGACACGTTGCTGATCGATCAACAAATCACTTCAAGACGTGCAAGTTTTGGATTGAGTATACCAGGAAATTTGGGTGTTGGTTCAGCGAAAAGACGACTTAGCAATGTTAGCGATGTTGTTTCCCGAAAAATATCAAATACAATTAGGTGGCGGTCTAATTGTGATTCAGTTGATCTTGTCGTTCAACAGGTGAGTTTCGTCCATACGAAGCGAACAGTATTTCAAATGCAGAAACATGACTTTTTTTACACAAATTAATCACAATTAAATTACAGGGTTCAGCACTATTCGGTCAATATATAAAAAATCGATTGAAACGTTCTGGAATATACCAACGTAAATTGGGATTGAATAAAATGCGAAGTTTCATGATATCTGTAGATACGTCAGTAATCGACGATGTGTTACCAGTCTTAATTGAACTTGGTAATGAATTAGAAAAAATGCACCCACATTTGTTCATCAGGGTATCAAGACAAGTTGGATGTGGACATTTCTCAGATGAACAAACAGCAGCAGGTGTTATAACTGATGTATCACGCGAAATGTTACGTACAAATAGCGCAATGACATGGTGTAAAGTTGTTGCCCTGTATGGAGTCGCCGGTGGTGTTGCTGTTGATTGCGTTCGTCAAAATAAACCTGAATTCATCCCAGCTATACAACGCGCTGTGACTGAAGTCATTGAAGAAGATTTGGCTGCTTGGATTCAAGCAAATGGTGGTTGGGTAAATGGACGGATACATGAAGTTATCGGACATAAATAATAATTTATAATTTTTCATCTAAGATTCAACTATTTCTTCTATTTGTTTAGAGCGGTTTGAGCACACGCTGCCGACCACTCGAACCAGATTGTGCTTGGCAAGAACGTGGAATTGTTATTTTGATTATTTCTTCAACTATTCTAATTGGTCTTATAGTGATAATACTGCGAATTCTTATCATATAATTCTCATTGGATGGTGGATTATGAATAATTGTATAGACCTGTGTCGAAGAATTCATTGAAATGTACGGGGGAATAAATTATGGACTGAAACTTCCAAGACTTCTCCAAACATTCGTAAGCATACAGAAAAAAATTCACCGTTAATGAGGAAGATTGGAGCTATGAATCATTGTGTTCAATGCTTTATGACCGATTGCTCAATGTTCATTATCTTGGATCACTCCTTAACTTTCAAATTCAATTGAATTGGTAGAGTAAGCGACACTTACATAATTTTTTTCATTCACATACTGTTGATTTGTTATTATTATCGAAATCGGACATGAAGTAGCATTACAATAGTCCAAATCCGCTTAATATATTCAAGAATTTTTAATTATACGTGTATAATTCTGTTTCATCGATAATAATAATAGTAGAGATAAATCCAATTGAAATTCAATTTTTATGTGTTCTCCATTCTATCTAACCCTGAATTTATAACGAAGAAAAGAGAGAAAAGTCAATGCTGCTATACTTCTTCCCATATCACAGGCTCTTCATGATATCTATGATTTTTACAATTCAATCATTAATAATCAAAGAGGTATCGAGACTATAGAATGATGCGACTGGTAGCACTAATACGCTGGGAAATTCTGAGAATTCGACGTTACATTGAATTCTGGATTTCCCAAGTGCGATTGTTGTCACCAGCTTCATCGTTCTATGTTTCTGATATATTTCTCAACTTCTTGACGACTTGTGGGTAAAATATTGAACCAAATGAGGTGTGAAGGAGACGACTGATGGGCAAATGTGCTGAGAATAATTTCGAATTGTATCAGGATCATAAAATACCAAGGCTGGTAGCACTAACTCCGCTATTATATATTTCTGATACCTGTCTCAATTTTTGACAGTTTGCGAATGGAAGTCAACAAATATTGATGATGAGACATTGCACAATGGATTTTTCTCATTTTATGACTGGATATATGTATCAGCTATTATCAAGAAATGGATTATCAGACCAGTGCCAGTGGAAAATTTCTGTTTCCAACTCTAATCCGAAATAATCATTATTCATGTATATTTGAATAATAATATATTCATGTGTAATGTATACGTAATGACATATAGACATGTGTTATCATATATTATAACAAATAAATTCATTTACGCGATTGTAAATTTAGAAAGTATCGATCTACATTGTGCCTGCAGAGCGTACATAACCGTCGAACTTGACAACCTAGTATCTGAAATGCCAAACAAACTCAATAGTGTTGTTGATTCAGTATCAACTTGTGGCGTGGTTGATTTGAAACTCTCTATTCAACAATCTATACTTTGTGTACGGAATGTAGTTGCCCTGGTTACGGGAATGAACACGGGTGACATAATCATACTTGTTTATTGTTATAAAATTGTAGAACAATTCGGAAAAGAAGGGAAAGGATGACACTTGTTCTCACTCGTGTAGATTACGCATCTGTTGGTGTAACATCACGTGGTACAACAAAAATTCTGCCACAAATTGATTCAAGAGCAACACAAAAATTCGCAATTGGTGATCACGATGGTATTGTCCATGTTTACGGTAATTATTTTTCGCCATCCGCCATCTGATTCTAACAGAATATACAATTACGCGTTTAATAACTCTTAACTTTCGGCGATAGGTATTAAAAAAGGTGAACTGCAATTGCTGTTCAAATCATTACCTGGTACAAAGATAGAAAAACTCGTTCTCGGTGGTACAATCGGCACGCCTAAAGACAAAATATTCATTGCTTACGAAAATTCAGTGAGAGGATACACAAAAAAAGGGAAAATTTTCCTGGAATTCGATACAAGTTTGATAGATTCAATAAACGCCATGTACGAAACGCCAGAAATTTTCAGTAATTAGATCATGAATTGATATGAGAAGAATTAGAATACATTAAATCTATTCAAATGATTGATTACAGGTTTGTTTTGGGGCCAGACCTGGCTGTCTGCGCGCGTGATCTCTATCATCGTTATCAAGATTGTAAGGATGCTGATTCATACCTGGCTGGTGAAATTTTGCACGATACCGTGCTACTACATGGTGATGGAAATTCGGTAATAGCAGTTCTCGCTTGTAGTGATTGTGCTGTAAGTCATTGGAAACCATACAGTCAATCAACCCATCTCATAATGAGTATTTTATACAACTTTCGAAAATGTCTTCAATGTAGATTCGAGTCCTCACAGGTACAACCAAACCTACAATATTGCGGTTACCGACTATCCCCACAATTTTGAAGTTATATCGGTAATGAATATAAAGTAAAGTTCTAGATATTGGAATAATTCCCATCAATACAATCACATAATTCATTTGTTATAGTGAGGATGAACATGAATCACAAGATCGAATATTAGTTGGATCACTAGATGGAAAAATAGGTTTATTGAGTCTTCAGTATAACAGGACAATGCGTATTATCTGGTTGATAAATGATACTGGTTCAGAAATTACGTCATTGGATACTTATGAACTCGATGACGGAATCGACATCTTGGTAGGAAGACATGACGGCACCGTCGAAGTATTCCGCTTTCCTATTGACGATATGGAAACAATTCCCACACTTCGATATCGCTACGTAAATAAATATGATACATCGATCAACATATAACATTCAAATTTTCCAATTGTTTGCATTATCCTTTCAATAGAACGCTGGCGAGAGTATTACTTCAGCAATTGGTGGCGTTATCGGTTCTGTTGGTAGTCCGGAAATTTTAGTTACAACATATTCCGGATGTATTTTCGGTTTAACAACAAAATCACTGGGTTCATTGGAAGCTGGAGCTGATAATTTAGCGATGAATCGTTTGAAGACAGAAATTCGTGAACTGGAATTGAAATTGAACGAGTTGAACGAAATTGGAATAAATTATACAGATTATTTCACACCATTGGCATTATCCGTTAATCACAGGTGAAAGGCTGATAAGCATACGAAAAATAATTACAATTTCATCTACGTCTCTTCTGGAATGGCAATTGATGATTCATTGTGTTGACAGGATGCATTTGGATAGAGAAACATCGTCTTATTTATTGTCCATTGAACTTGACACACCAATTGACAATATTTTATTTCAATGTGATGCACCCATTGAATTATCGCAAGAAAATAATAGTGCAGTCTTGAGCTTGTCTATGTGCGATCCATGTGAAGATAATTACATTTTAGCTACTTATCGTTGTCAAATGAATACCAATCATTTAGAAACACGAATTCGTACAATTGAAGGACAATCTGGTACATTGCAAATATATGTAACATCCCAAATCCAACCAAAATGTTGTAAAAAAATTCGGATTCCGATTCATGCACTGTCAATGCATGTGAGATTGCATGAAAATGGTAACGGAAGTTTTGATATGATAACTGATGGCCCCAATAATGAATTGAAGCTCACTGGCGGTTTCACTGTTCCTGAGGTAGAAGTAAAGTAAAAGGTAATTCTGATAACTCGTGAGAATTTAATTGATAAGAATCAATTATTCTTTTTTCAGATGCATGCATGGCTTTCCTTGGCTCTTGCTGACATTCCTGAACGTCCTTATCTCCAAGACAATGAAGTTACAATAAATTATGTATCGACAGTCGTTGGTACAAAGTTAACAGTCAAATACAAGTAATTATTACTTTTTAGTTTTGTTGCATTGTTTCCGAGGAGTAATTCTTAATTTCATTTGTTAGTGAATTCTGAATGTTTCTCCATGTGCAGGAAAGGAAGCGCAACCTTCATTGGTGAAAATATTTCTAGTATAATTATCCTCCGTGATTTGTTAACCAAAGAAGCAACAAAACGTAAAATGAAACTCGATGTTTTCTGCAGTAAATATACTTTTTCAGCCAGCTCTTGAATAAGTTTACTTTTTAGTTTTTGAGTTCGCCATTTTTCTGTATCAAACTTGTTCTCTATTCAAGATGTTAAGGATGAATCTGTAACACGGGTGCTTGAATTAATTTATCCACGTCTCGAATTTCTTCATGAATTGGAAGAGAAAATAAAAATTCTTGATACACTACAAGAATTGGAGATGAAAGATGGATCATATGACAATCTGTGTACGATGTATCAAGAATTATTGCAACAGGAAGATGAAATTAGAACAGAGATGTCTAGAGATTCACATAATTTACAGCGGCTTTATGGAATAATTACTGATCTTTATGTGGATTGGAAACGTGCAAGAGGTGCTCTGAGGTTCGTTTCATCCATATTCGCAAGAAACTTTGGATATTAGTAACAATTGATCAATGATTATTCATATTCTGTGTGTTGTATTCGATGTTACAGGATGACGAGTCAAACAGCAACAGAAAAATTAAACTCTGCCTTAGAATCACGAAATTTACAGTTAATGATACAAGTTTTTTTCTCCATTGAGTAGATGAGGGAAAGAATGGCATATGTAGGGAGATTGCAATATCAAGAATGATATCGCTAATGAAATATGTGCGTGTACACTCATTGAGGAATTCTAACCTCACATAATTCAGTTGGTGTTATATGTATAGAGGGAACGAATCAGGATTTTCGGCAGAAAGGTATCTATGAAAGATACAGGAAAAGACACGCAACCATTTTTTTTTTTTTTTTTTTGCGAAACGTATTCATGTGAAAAATATATATTTTTACTGTACACTGGATCTGTATATATAGTCTGAAACTTATCAATAAATCGACATTGCCATTTATAAAACATTCACACACGATAAGATTCGTATATAAACAAACAACATTAATATTATTCACGTTGTATAATGATAAGAAGAGTATGATGCATAATGATGATTTTCGTTTCATATTTGAAATAATGTAAGAAAATTCGGTGAATAATGTTAGAGAAGGAAATATTTACACTCAAGGTAAACAAATCTAACCTTTCTTGAAATTCATTAAACTATGATTATGACGAATGGATTGATGCAATATTCTCTATGAGTAAAGAATAATTCATGATAGTATTATAACCAATGATCGAAGATTAACCTCAGTCGTTATTGAACAACGCATATGCTGGTGTTCAATTCCTAACACCTCCTACATGAAAAAATACTGCCTGCAACATGAAAAGTGCGAAATGAATGAGAGAATACGGATTGAAACGGTATTATTTGGACAAGAAGTGCCTCATGAGGCACGACCTTTCATTCTGCTGGAAAAATACTCACAGCGAATCTGTTGTCCTATCAACGGCTTCAAGTGGGTCTCTATCATCATTGTTTCCACCGTTTCCATTAGAAACATTGAAATCCAACTGTTGACTGCCCTCGTGTGGCAAAATACTTTCTGGATTATCATCAGGTGGACTAATTTCAACAACACTATTGGGCGATTCTAATTTTAATTCTTGCACAAGATCTTGTATCAATGTACGCGTATGATTATCACGATCCCCTTCGCCATTACCGCCACTTTCATCACTACCATTTTTATTGTCATCCTGATTGACGACTTTACAATTAACGGTGCGATTTGCCATAGGACGATCACTTCTTCCGCGTGTATGAGTGTGCATATGACGTTTCATATCGCTGCGAACACGAAATGGTTTTCCGCAAACGGTACAAGGATGTGGTTTTTCACCCGTATGAATTCTCCGATGATTCTGTAAATAGCTACTAGCACGAAATGTTTTATTACAATATTCACACCGATAATTCTTTTCACCAGTATGAATACGACGGTGAACAATCAACGAATATTTACGTGCAAAATCTTTGCCACAATATTCACATTGGAATTGTCGCTGTTCTGAATGAATACTCATTGAATGATACTTCAAATCACCCCATTGACGAAAATGCCGGCCACAATCTTCACATTTGTATGGTTTATCACCGCTGTGCAAACGTTTATGTACTTTCAATGCACTCGCGGCAAAAAAACTCTTTCCACATACTTCGCATTGATGAGGTCGTTCACCGCTATGTGATCTCATATGATAGACAAGGCTGTTCTTGTGATGAAATGATCTATCGCATTCGGGACACGTTAAGTCATCATCTGTAAATTAGTTATTATTTTATTTAACATTCGTTATCGAGCAATAGTGATGATTTTGAATGATCATAATTTATAATTACTCGGCGTTTTTCGTTGTTTTTGACCCTTCTTTTTCTTCTTCTTTGTACTGTCGATAATTCCAGTTTCATATTTGTCTGGATCCTCCAGATCTTGCTCATCTATTGTTATTGTTGATTCATCATTTTGATCTTGATGTGTAACAGTGTGAGTAACGTTAGCGATTGTCCATAAAGTGGAACCACTGTTGATGTTTGATAATGGAGTTGTTTCAGTATCCTCATCAATGTGAGCACCAGTTTCTTCCACTACGAACAACGGACGAAAACAATGGATTTCACATTGCATTAATTCATTCCATGATTTTATTTCGTATATTGACACTCACCAACTCCACGAATACCCTCCATGATATCTTCAGGTTCGCTGAATTCTTCAATGACACCATTCTCTAATTCTTGAACGCTTTCTGATATTGAAATTGTTATATTCGTGTTGGTGGCTTGTGCAGTTCGTGATTCCTGTTTGACTGGTTCATAATGCGTCTGAAATTGATGCGGAATAACAATTAAATGGTGAAAAATGATAATGAGAGTTGTTGGAAGACGAATGAATTAATAACATCTGATACTTTTAAGTGTCCGAAGAATTTGAGTTGTCCAATAAATTTATTTCCACATAATTCACATTTGAAAAACTGCTGTCCCTGACTTTCATTAACGATATCCAATGAAATGATTTCCTGATTATTATTGGCACAATCACGTTTATTAATTGCCGGATTATTAACATGATTTTTTTTCGTTTGTTGCTTCAATTTTCTAGCAATTCTCTTCTTATGTGGTAATGAACGTTTGGGTCCAGTTGTACACAAGGTCGTAGTGTCTTCACTACTGTCAGCCGAAACATCGACATCATACTCGCTCTTGACATTTATAAACTCCTGTTTAACATTGTGATGATTATTGATACGTTTAAACGTCTGTTGCTGTAATTGTGAATATATTGTCGCAGTTGGATGTGTTGGTTGCGCTCGTTGTTGTCCACCACCAACTGAATCATTGGCGATAGATTGAATTGAATACGAATTCACTGGTGATAATGTTGCCAATTGGCTGACATCAGGCAGTGCTGTATCGTCATGTTGAGTTTGATGCTGTTGTTGTTGTTGTTGTTGTTGTTGTTGTTGTTGTTGTTGTTGTTGTTGTTGATGATGGTGGTGATGATGATGATGATGATGATGATGATGTGGATGGTGATGATGATTATGATGCAATTGTTGCTGTTGATTTTTTTGTTGCTGTTGTAATTGTACAGCTACGAGAGCAGCTGCTAATTTTCTATCTTCCTATAGAAGAAAATCAGAAGTAATTGTGAAATAACAACACCAATATTCTAGATTATATTGCAGATTTCTGAATGAGAGACAATTAATAAAGACAATTGATGATACCTCATTAAGTTCATGGGCCAACAAATCAGTTTCATAATATTGTGTCGCTGCTGAATATTCTGTAGCAACTCCAGCATTAATCATATCAACAACCATACCCTCAGAAATCAAATCACTGTTCAATGTTAATAATGGTACGCTCTTCCCTAAATCATCATTTTCACTTCTTTGAATTGTTATGTATTGCGTTCCTTCAATACTGTCAAGCAACACAGCTTGCGCCTCCTCATCAGTAGTAACTTCCATCATCGTGATATATTTTTCAATTTCATCAATTCAATATCCTAAAATCATTAACGTAACCTCGAAATGAAAATCGATAATGCATTATTTCTGGTGTTTGATTATTTTTATATATATAAGAATCACCACAAATGATTATTACAATTGATTTGATTAATTTCTAGCACGTGAATTATCGGTTAGATCAACGCATTTCAATTGTTTTATTTTGCCAATGCAGTGATTCGAATTCCGCGCCAAAATGATATTACAGATGAAAAATGACAGTCGAACCAAGGTCACTGGTGCCAAGCACTCTCAAAGTCCCGTGAGGATTATTTTATGTGCTATCACACGTTTTCATATTCTATTCACACATATTAAACAATGATGACTAATGAAATATTCTATTGCATTCAATTATATGAAGAGTCCTTCAATATGGTTATATTCATTTATTTCACGAGAATTTAATTAAAATATAAACAATGATAAATTTTGAAACACTGTAGGCAACAAAATGTGACAACAGTGTGCTTGGACACTTCATCTCTCTCGATGTGAGACGCCATTATACCGGATATTATACGCCATTATAGATGCGCGCGCTATTCCATCCAGGCTGGTGTCTTTTTCATTTGCTTAAGAGTTTTTCGTTGGATACTATACAACAATTTCCGGTGTGGTACCACTGTATTTTCATTATTGTCGAATATAGGAGAAGTAAAAAAGGTCACAATTTTTCAAGTTGTAAGTGCGAAAAAGATACGATGCCGGAAAGAATATTGTTTCAGTGCCAAACATAAAATGAAGAACATGACAAATATCGTAGCGATAGTAAAGTGATTTTTGTGTTGAGTACGCCGTCAATGTTGGTGGTTAATGACGCAGGTATAAAGCCACTTTCGAAATTTGTGACAGATCTTGCGTTCCTATCTTGGCCATAGTATCATCTGAAATTCATAAAATATACATTTGCTATTCTCATCAATTCATACTATATTCACGTCTCAATGTTATGTTAAAATCAAACGAGAGGTAAGGCGCAGCAGATCATTGTTTCAGAACGTGTTGCAAAGTCAATTCGAAATTATCGCGCTTATATCTCAGTGACCTCTACCAACTCTTTCGTAAATATGTATTACATGTGATTGCCATGTTTTTTTTGCGTCGCTGAGACGTCAAGTTAGTAGGAAAATAAAAAAAGTTGGAAGAAACCAGTGAACATTAAATGGGAAAATATTTTCTATTAATTTCCACGGTACATTCATTTTTTAACAATCATTCATTATAAAAAGAGGCAAGTTCTGAACTCGTCACGTAAATGAGAATAGATTTTTTTTATCATTTTTATCCATCAATATATCCTCATTAATACATGTATACGACATATTTCTTGATGATTCATTTGATTAGATTTGTTTTGGTATTCATTCACACTGATGAATAATTAGATCAAAAATGGTTCTCAATGATACCTCCATTGGTATCACAATATGAATAAATCATTATTGAACAATCACAGTGTATACCTATTAATACATACACTGGTAATACGTCAATTCACCGAATAATTTAATTACCATTGTCTCAATCCCAACATTCAACGATAAGATTTACAATCAGTAAATCTATTGAGTCATGAGCATTAATATGATATTGAAATTTTTCATAATACTGATTGAAATACTTGGCATGTCGAATTGACAAAAATCTATTTATAACCGTATGTTTAATCTCATGTTCACTTTTAACCAAACAATTCTCATGCTGAGTAGGAATTTAGATCTCAATTCTAACGTTCTCTTCATATTCCAGGTTCTTTCATTTTTTGACAATTACAAAAATAATGTGATATTAATGTTAAATGGATCGAAGAGGCAAACAGGGATCATATAAATAAACGTGAAACAATTGAAACAGAAATTGTGAAAATAGGAAGAACGGATAGAAAAATGGCTAATATATGTCGAAGATGGAGGATTTGGATTCTTCCAGTATTAACCGCTGTTTATGCATTATTAATATGTATATTAGTACCAATATTATTAATGAACTCAATTAGAAACGGCCTCAAAAAAGAGGATCAAGGTGCATTAGTCGGTGGGGCATTTGTATTATTAGCATTGCCAATATCATTTTATGAAATAATTCAACACATGATCTATTATACTCAACCGAGACTGCAAAAATATATTATCAGGATACTGTGGATGGTGCCAATTTATGGTATGAATGCATGGTTGGGTTTAATATATCCTGAAGGAAGTATTTACGTTGACAGTATGCGTGAATGCTATGAAGCGTATGTCATTTACAATTTTATGATGTTCCTTTTGGCATATTTGAATGCCGATCATCAATTGGAACACAGATTAGAACTATCGCCACAAGTAAAACATGTGTTTCCAATGTGTTGTCTACCTGATTGGCCGATGGGACATGAATTCGTACACATGTGCAAGCATGGTATACTACAATATACAGTCGTCAGACCTCTATCAACAGCAATATCATTGTGAGTATTTATTCATATTGTACATTTATTCTTCTTCTAGTTAACTTTTCAATAAAAATCCATTCGTCTTCATTATTGCTACAGTATTTGTGCATTGAACGATGTTTACGGTGAAGGTGAGTTTCGCGGTGATGTAGCATTCCCGTACATGATTGCACTGAATAATCTTTCACAGTTTGTTGCAATGTATTGTCTCGTGTTATTTTATCGAGCTAACGCAACAGCATTAAAACCAATGAGACCAATAGGAAAATTCTTGTGTATAAAGGCTGTCGTATTTTTCTCATTCTTGTAAGTATATTTTTGGGCGATTCATAACTGATTTGTTAGTTGAAATTTCAATGATTTATGCTGTTTGCAGCCAAGGGGTATTGATAGCAATTTTAGTTGACTTCAAAGTGATATCAAGCATATTTGATACTGATAATAGTGATGATATTCGTGAAATATCATCGAAGTTGCAGGATTTTTTGATATGTATTGAAATGTTTTTGGCTGCTATTGCTCACCACTATAGTTTCAGTTATAAACAATATGTAAATTTAGCGCAGAATCAAGCTTGGTGGGATGCTTTCAGGTTAGTTTATATCATGAATAATCGAATCCCAATTATAGAATGAATCCATCAAGAATATTCATTGTTGATTAAAATCATTCCAGAGCAATGTGGGACGTTTCCGATGTTCATAATGACATAAAAGAACATTTAGGAGTAGTTGGATCATCATTGAGTCGTCGGATACGTGGTCGTGGTGTTGATTATCAACAAACATGGGACAGTGCGAATGAACGTACGTCATTACTCCCCGATCAAGTTTTAACATCGAAAAGTGCTCCCGCTGGTTCATTCTCTGGATATTCAAGTGATTCAGTTTATATTGATGATGTGCCAAGTGTACCAACGGCGATGATTGATACAAACAACACCAATTCGAATCACAATGTCCATACGTAACATAAAGTTAAAAGTCATAATTGCCGTCACGATTATATTATTTTATAATCAAATACATCCAAATTACAATGCACCTATCATAAATCTCACTTTTATTTTAATTTGCCAAATGTATTACCAAAAAAAATGCGTATGTTTAGCAATATTTTGTATATAAATAACGTAACAATTTTCAAATGCCTGCACCATGTATTGGAATGTCCGCGAGGTATTTGAATAATGAGATTTTCAAAATCAATCATGATACTGACTAATCAATTGTACATGTTGAAATGTATTCGCGTGTCTGTTCGTCTGTGATTAATATTTAGCGGCGAGAAGTGTGGGAGAAAAACATTGGTGGATAATATTTGATATGATTCTTATATAGTTTTTCTATTCAAAACATGTGAAATAATATATTAACATATACCTATCTAAATAATCATTCTCTATTTATTTCTATGAGAACTGAACCTCATTTTGGGGAAAATCTCGATTTTGCAGACAATTGTTCCCCAAGTGAAATGTGAAAACATTTAGAAAATTTATTTATTAATTGTAGCGACGATAAATAAAGTATGAACTATATTGCACTTTTTACTTAGGCACTCTCAACTTAATATTATTGGAAATTGTATTATTTTTGATGATTTTTTGGCCCGGTCGAATTGCTTTTAAGCTTAAAATATTCATTGAATCTCGTGACTGCAAATCTAGAATGATTTTCACAACGATCAATTATCTGGGAAAAACTTTTTCAAAGTGAATAACGGGGTGACATACTCACTGTAAGAAATCGAAGTCAATTGTTGAATAATCATATTGCACTAAAGCCCAACACCCCCAAAAAAAATGTGCCAGCAATACGAAATGCTGAATTTTTCGGTAGATATCGGTGACATCATCTTCAGAGACGTTGCTGGTTCCGTTGTATGATTGTAAATAAATCCGTAGCCAAGATCTCTGCAATGTTTCTTCAGGATATAACGAATAGTCGATATTTTCCACGCCTGCAAGTCGAAGTTAAAAATAATATTGAGAGATGTGATCTGTCAGCATCCGTATTCGAAAAATTATTGTAACATTGTCGATCCACTCACCAGCAAATTCAGCGAAATGATTCGCGATATCGAACGCTTGATAATTGAATGCTGTGTATTCAAAATCGATAAATGTCACAGCATTTCGTTCCTGATCATACAGAATATTTGCGAGTAATAAATCATTGTGTGAATAAACAACTGGACTATTTAGCGTGGTTAAAGTTTTTTTTAAAATATTATATTCTTCTTTCAATATTCCATAAGGTTTTATCATCGTTTCAAATCTATAAATGGGAAATCAATGACAACTGACCTAATGACAGAGATTCTTTTCTTTCCAATCCCGAACCTACAAGCAGTTCATTGAGCTTCTGCAAAATAATTACAAACCTTGATTGCTTGGTCGGATCTTTAAAGTATTTCGGCATCAAATTCATGAATTGTTCTGTCTTTTTCCATATCATGGGCTCGCGATCAATTTCTGGATGGTCATTTAGTATTAATTTATGCATTTGTGCCATTCTTTTGGCAATCAATGAATACACACTCGGGTCTCGTACTCTTGTCGTTGTTAAAACTTGACCCGATAGAAATTCGTATGCCAAACCATTGTTGAACGTTGCATAAAGCGCGTGAGTATGACCAGCTTCGTATAATATCTGGAGCAAATAACCAGCCGATATAAATACTCATTATTACATAATTAGAAAAGTGTCATAAAATATCTTAATGAATAATTCTCACCTGAATATTTCGTTTTTCATCAGCGCGATTAATCAACAAATCCGTTTTATTACCATAAACTCTAACTAAAACCATTTCATTATAATGATCCGGCTCATAAACACCCACCAGCTTATTTGTTATTCCATCAGTGAATATCTGTAATGAACGATATACTTTATATAACGCAATGGAATCCTAAACAATTCTGAATTATCAAAAATATTATGCGGTAATGAACAATAAAACGATCATTAAAATTGAATTGATTGATAGAATAAAAAATTTAAAGTATAAGAGCAGCGACTTATAGTGATACAATTTATGCCAAGGATTTATTCTCCGATTGTTACTTATTCCAGCATCGATGCAGCGCAATAAACTGGATGAGCAACAACATTAGGGATAGAAATCAAAAATTTATTCTCATTTCGTAATGTCAATTTATCCATTGGTCTAATTCCATTATCCGAACCATTTTTCCGTAACATACCTTATATTGTAGACGATCCGTTATCCATGTTGGTCTGATATGTTTAACAACGTCAGTAGCACCACCGATTAAATTGTTCTCATCGATAGTAATATCTAATATCAAATCATCTGTTGTCATTGTTAAAGAATATATACGTTCTCCGACAACTATTTATGAATACATCTGTTAGCCGTTCGAATTCTTCGACTGCTCCACTATTATCAATATTATAAATCCATTAATGGGACAAGAAGCAGAAATTTCGTAGGAAAAAACTAGAATTACCGTGGGTATTTTTCGCGTTTGAATGCATTGAGTAATGTCGTGACACCCGACTCGCAGCTTTCTCTCCAGTCATGCGATCATTGAGACAATTGATAACACACACACACATGCGACCACGCACACCCATGCATTGGAATGATAACAATATATATATATA